>BLSH010489184.1:1989476-2015117 GCA_018402905.1 Glandirana rugosa
GGGGACACCCCCCCCCCCCCCCCAGGCACTATATTGGAAGGATTTTTTTAATTTTTATGCTTTCATTGCTGCTCATTTAAAAATGATGTTTTTTTACAAAGTTTTTTTTCACTGATACATGTCCCCCAGGGCAGGACCCGGACCCCTAAAACCATTGTATGCCCAATTATTTGCATCTAAGCATTCAAAATGGGCACTTTTGGTTTGTGACGTTTGTTTGGCTTTAATGGGGTGTGTTATTTGGGTCCGAACTTTCGCGATGTTCCAAAGTTCTTGTGCAAACCGAACAGGGGTCCATTTGGCCCATCCCTAGTTACCATTTACCACCAAATGAAAGCCCAATTTGTCCAGCAAAAAGCGAAGTATAATCCACCTGGATGCACAAAGTAGTGGTGCTATATACAATTTTACTAACATGTCAAAGTTGCAAAATTGGGCTTAGGCATTTAGATTTGTTTTACCCTTAGGCACAAAAGGGTTAACATCTTAACCCAATTTAAGCAGATCAAATACAAGTCAGAAGATGGTTTAAAGGATAAACAAAGAATGCATAAAAAAGACCATTCAGGATTTAATGACATGTGCATTTGTTTTGCAATTGACTTTGGGCTTTGCATTTCCATATACTTGTATGACAATGCTAAACTTGTCTTGAAAAAAGCACATCAAACCAAGTCTAATGCCTCGTACACATGGGTCGCCGATCGTATACAACAGGTCGTACGAACGACCGTTGTATGCTGAATCGACCGTTAGTACACGCGATTAGAACAGCCTACGTACGACGGTCGTACAACAGGAGTTGTATGAGCAAACTAGAAAACTTTGGTAGTACCAACAAGCGGTCATACGACCGTTGTATCGTGTGCACAAAAAAGTTGGTCCAACAAGTTGTATTGTGCAAAACACGTATGCTCAGAAGTCAGGAATGGCCAGACACAAATCACATGCACCTGAACTTTCTCTTTATACGTTCATAACACTTCACTACGTTCAGCTTGGTCGTACGATCGTGTAGTGCATGTCAGTATGCTAGATACAACAGCCAACATATGATTTGGTCCATTTGGTCATACGACCGTCGAACCGTGTGTACGAGGCTTAAGTTTTCAAAAAGGTGGTTGGTGCCAAACTGTGATACAGTGACATGAAGAATGTAAATATTTCCAAAGGTTAAAATGCACAAATTGACACAAACTCCGCAATAATACTCAAGTCTATAGCGCTGAAAGCTGCGAGCCTCTGGGCAATCCAGAGGCAGAAAAAACATATTAGTTCAATAACACTTTTCAGAGTTTACAGCTCGGGTGAGACATTTAGAAAATGCTATCCCTTCCCCTATTAATGCACAGCTAATGACAGCTGGCACATTAAATGCATCACATTAACTTGTCCCAGAGGTTATAGTATTGTTTACTACATCTGTATCATTAGCAGGTTTATATTTCCACACTTTAATGATTTTATTAATACTAGCGGCTTAATGCATTTCATGAAAGTTTTTTTTTTCAGCTGATTGCTCATTTACATCTGCTCTACACAGTATATTGTGCCCTGTATAGGCAGCTCAGCAACAAATGAGTCCCCCTATTTGGACTGTTAAAGTGCACAGAACACATAAAACATCCCCCTACCAAGAAATCACGAAAAGCTGATTGCAATTGCATAGTTGCTGAACTTACTGTCACACATATATCTCATGAGGAAATGTCAATTGTGTCCACCCTACTATCCTTTAGTAGAAAATGTCATGGCTAGAGTAGTTACACTAAAAATCGTGTTATAGTACACAACCAGCCATTACATCTTCTGGTATACCCACTAGTGTATCTTATGACTTAAAGTATAACTAAGGGCTTATTTACACTTGCTTCAACTCTAGCACACATTAAAGCGCCTACTGCTTCAACATGCTTTTTTGATGCTTTTGCGATGCTTCAATAGTGGTTTTGTGATGCTTCAATGGTGCTTTTTTGAAGCTTCAATGAAACCTGGCAGATGCCCTGTGTGTGTGTGTTGATATCCCATACCTGCAATAGCTTCAAAACAAACCAAAGCTAAAGCTGAATAAAAGCCTCTGAAAAGCTGCAAGCACTTCAGGCAAGCTTTGTCATAGACTTCTATGGAGGATTTGAAGATGCTTTGAAGCACCACTAAAGCGATATGGGGTATAATTTTTGAAGCAAAGCCAAGCAAAAGCAAGGTCTAAACAGGAATGTAAGCTAACCATTTTATTTAGTGACAGGAGCTTTGACTGGTGTTCAGAAAGCTTTAAAATAGCGTGTCCGAAGCCATGTTTTGAAGCAAGTCTAAACGAGCCCTGAAGGCTAATCCTTTTTTTTCTTTTTTGGCTAGAGTAAGGCAGGCCAAACATAATACATTTGTGCCGATTCCCCCAGCCACACATTCAATGTGGATGGGGGAATCGCTCCCGCTGAGCTAATGTATTCTGCCTTTCCCTCAAGCTGCATTCCCCAATTCTGATTATCAGCAAATTTCACCAATACCCCTAAGAGGGCAGCTCACAAAACCTTTTGGCGGCAGAGGAACTGTGAAAACAGGCAGTTGATCTCCATTTCTACTTCTCCCCGACTGCCCACTGATAAGTTAACATTGCAGGGGGCATGTCTTACACACTGTTGCGGGCATGTTTTGTCAAATTTTATACAGCAGTTTTGGGAGGTGTTAATGCCACCAAATGTGCCCCATTCAAGTGAACTGAGCCGTGTCTAATGTAGCTCAGTGTAGTGGATTTTCCCCCAAAAAACTTGTGTACCGGAAGAGGCATATCACCTCTGAGCAGCCTCTAAGTCATCCTCTTTGGATCACTTTTCGGAGCTGTTGAAAGACCAGCTGTTAGGAGGATTAAGTGTATGGCCATGTGCTCATGCTAATACACATTAGCGTGAATGAATGTACACATCTGACACTGGCATTGACACCAATCTCTCTACTAAAAGTACGGAACATTGAGGAGAAGTGGTAGTCTTTTGGAACCAGTGAGCTGACCAGATGGAATCCTTTAGTGAATTGACCCCTCAGTCTCTGCATCAACAGGATCCCAGCAGTATCTAGTTTTTGTTTTTTATTCATTTTTTAACCAACAAGACAGGTACAAAAAAAAAACATCATACACATTGGGCTAGACTACCCCTACAAATTCAAGATCCAATCGCTTTATTTATCGAGGATCAATTAAAAAATAGCCCCATTGTTTTGGCAATTAGCTCATGCACAGTATAACCATACTAAACTTATGTTATATTTAGTACCCCCTGTGGGCATCAGATGCCGTATCAGGCTTATCCAGCCACTTAGCCCAAATTTTACTATACTTACTGGGGCATCCCCTATTCATATAAGTATCTCTGTACATAGGAACATTGTTATTAACCAGTTGTTTCCAATATAAAAGTGTAGGAGCAGTAGGTTTCTTCCAATGTAGAGCGATAGTTTTTCTTGCATAAAATAATGTAGTGTTAACAAACACCTGCTCTGATTCTGTGGGGGAAATAGTCTCCACTAGGCCCAATTTAAATTGGATCACACTGTCTCTCAAGGATATCAAAGATCGAAGAGGAAAGTTCCACACACCCCTCCAGTCCTCCTTGTTCAAATCTGGTATAGCTCATGCCCATCAATCCCTAAGACCCTCCAATGACGGGAGGGAATTTAGGATAAGATGAGAGTACAATCTTGAAATGGGCTTCTCCTTACATTTCAACCTAAGTACTGATTCTAGAGTGGATTGTATATTCACTAGATTAGCCTGTGAGACAGGGCATGAAACACATGGGAAAACTGAAAATATCTAAATAAGTGAGAGTTGGGCAAGTTAAAAGTTGAAGTAAGTAATGAGAAAGTAGACAATCTCCGATCAGTGACCACCTGAGAAATTAATTTAATATTATACTTACTCCAAGCACCTGGATCTGGTAGTTTATAAAATTGAGGAAATGTAGGATTTAGCCATAAAGGAGCATTTGGAGAAATTCCATCCTTTGGGTAATGCTCACATTTAAGGCCAGCCTCCCAAGCTCGGATACTGTTAAGCATTGGAGCAGTCAAGTGGTAAGGTGCCTTACAACCCCTAAACAGAGCCTTAAGAGCTACTGTTAATCCCACCACCGCAGCTTCTAGCCGGATGGAGGAATTTGATAAATCAGGATTCAACCATCATGCGACCGTAACCAAGTGGGAGGCTAAAAATTATTTATATAAGTCTGGAAAAGCTAAACTGCCCTGATGCATGGGCACATAAGGGTGGCCAATTTATATCTGGGGTTCTTGGATACCCACAAAAAGGATGAAAAAAGTTGGTTTAATCTTGTAAAAAAGGAATCAGGGAGCCACTGATGAGAATGTCTGAAGAGATACATAAAGTTTGATATTATTTTCATTTTTAAAAGGTTAATATGTCCCAGTAAGGACAATGGTAGAGACTTCCATGCTTTCAACTTTGACCCAATATCTCCTAAAATTGGAGTCAAATTCAAAGAACTAAACTCAGAGGTTTGGCGAGAGATTACCACTCCCAAGTACTTAAAGTTCTCTACCCACTGTAATGGAGTATCATTCAGTGCCATACTCCGGACCTCAATATCTGTTGGAAATAGCAGGGACTTAGTCCAATTTACCTCAAGCCCGGTGACAGTTGAAAAATAATCCAGTATCCGTAAGTCCCCTTGGAGAGAGGGTCCATCGTCATTTAAAAACAGTAAAAGATCATCCACATACAGTACAGGGCTACCCTCTCCTCCAACCAGCCAATCCGCAATCTCCTAATATTGGGGGAAGTAGGAAGAGCCTCCGCTACAGGCTCCATAGCGATGGCAAAAAGGGTTGGAGACAAAGGACAGCCCTGCCAGGTTCCCCTAAATAATGAAAAAGTAGTTGACAGCCCTCCTCCCATTTTCACTGCAGCCGTGGGTTGTCTATATAAGACCTGTTACCATCTTATCAATGCTATTGGAAAACCCATTCTGAGGAGCACTTCCCAAACAAAGGGCCACTCAAGAGTGTCAAAACCCTCCTCTGTATCTAGAGAGGCAACAACTCTAGATCCTCTATTTAGATGTGAGGCATGAATGTTAGTATATAATCTCAAATAATCGCAGATTAACGTCCGTAGCCCTACCTGCCCTAAATCACCACGTTTGATCTGGATCAATGATGCTTGCCATCATAGGTTGTAATCATCGGGAGATGAGTTTTGTTCGAATCTTAAAATCTACATTCAAAAGAGCAATAAGCTTATATGAGGCACAGAGAGATTGATATTTGGGGGATTTGTAGACTAAAACTATATGAGCAGGACTCATTGAGTCTGGCAAAGCTCCCTCTTCTAAACACTTAAAATAAAGGGAGGCCAATACAGGGGCAAGAAGATCTCCATGAGCCTTATACAATTCAATAGGAATGAGGTCTGGTCCTGGTGACTTCCCTGTAGGGAAGGAACCAATGGCCGAGAGGACCTCCTCTGATGTTATAGGATGTGCTAGCACATCTCTCTCATTATCTGTTAACCAGGCCAATGCAACTGAGTCCAACCATGCTGCCAATTCCTTTGGCTGAAAATCCGTAATCAACTGGGATTTATAGTGTCTGCTGGAATTGACAAAAAGTCTCTAGAAGTTTAGGGTGTGTAGAGGCCATGTCTCCTGAGGAGGTACATATTTTCGTAATCGGAATACTGGACTGTTCCTGTTGGGCCATCATAGCCAAGAAACTGCCATTACGATCCCCCTGCTCAAATAGTTTTTGTTAATTTTGGTATAGATCTACCTTCGCCACCTCAGTCATATGCAAATGCCAAGCTTGTTTACCATGGAGTAAAGCATTAAAGTTAGCCTCTGAAGGGCATATTGAGCCTTTTTTTTCATCCACCGTAGCCTGCAGAGCAATACTTTTTGCCCATTGTGCTTTAGTAACTGCCTAAATGGTGGATATATATTGTCTCTAGTGTATGCTTTGAAGGCATCCCATGTAATTGCTTGAGTGGAAGACCCTGCATTAAAATCACAGTACTCTGCTAAATGTTTTTATTTTTATTTTATTAACCACATCTGGATGCGAAATCCAGTGGGGTCCCAACCTCCACAGGGCTGCATCTTGAAAATGATAAAGGTGGAGTTGGAGCATAAGCGGAGCATGGTCCGAAAACCCACTAGGCATATATTTGGCATCTACTATATCCGCTAAAATAGCCAGATTAGCAAAAGCCATATCTATGCGAGAGCCAGTCTTCTCTGAAGTTGAAAAACAGAAATATGATCTAGTTGATGGGTTTTTCCGTTACCAAACCTCTACCAGGCCAGCTTGCTGAGCCCAAGTCAGGAGCTCTGCGGAAAAATATTTAGGAGTAGTTGATCTATCCAGGACAGGGTCAAGTGTAGCATTAAAGTCTCCCATTATCAATAGCTTAGCTGGACCATACAAGGAATTTTTTTCTAACAGACTGTATAGAAGGGTCCCTGAAAAGGGGGGAGGAACATAAACATTCATTACTACGTACCTTTGGTCCCCACAGAAGAAACACAGCCAAAACATATTTACTCTGAGGGTCCGAAAGCACATTCTCCACTATGCATGGTAAAGATTTACTAATCTAAAAGCTTGCTGCCCGTAAGATGCATTTCTTGAAGTAACACTATATGAGGGGAATGGGTTTTTAAATACCTAAACAACAATGCTCTTTTGAATTTTGAATTGAGGCAACGGACATTCCATGACAAAATAGAAAACATTTCTTGATCATGTGATGTCATCAATAAAGTAAAAAACATAATGCTTAAATAATAGACTGTGTTGCAAAGTGATTAAACTTGAAAGCAGCAAACATTTAAATATGACAATTTCAAAACAATAAGGAGGACACAGTGTGTATGAACAAAGAAAAAAACACATCCAATGGATGTTAGTATGCCATCCCTTCATTTCTCTGACACCATCCAAAAAAAAAACAAAAACAAGGGGGTGGTGAGAAGGCCTAGTTCCAAAGTACTCAAAAATAGACAACTATATTCCTATATTCTAAGAAGAAAGAAAAAATATAGTTCTTGAAGAGGAAAAAAAAGGGGGGAGGGGCGAGGGAGCGACCCCAATCGTAACAGCCTCCCCACTCCTACTCCAGATCAATAATCCGGGGCAAGAAAAAAGAAGCTGTAGGTTGGTCCAGAGGTAACGCAATAATGTTCTTAGGGGGTACATATTGGAGTTCCTGTTGAGACCCTATTTTCTACTTCAGAAACCCTGGTTTTGAACCCATCTAGGTCCTGATGAATCTGGCTAATGTCCATAGCTATACGATTTATTGAGAGTATCTTTGCATTCCATAATGGCTGCCAGAATAGTTGTGTCTGCAGTATCTAGTCTGCCTTCAGATCATCTCATGTGCTTGCATCCACCGCATGCACCCATGCCACACCTTGTCCTGCCTCGCCCTGTTACCAACTCCAGTGGGTATTGAACAGGAGGGAGAAGGAATTTCTCTTGCCAACTCAGCCTCTACCAGGTATGTGACACCAGCTGTCCAACTGAACAAGGTTTAAAAACATCCACCCACATAGACACTTATCCTCGGCAATAAACCGATTTATATTCCTCCAACACCTGTGTATTAGCAAACTTTGAGTTACCACCAAGTGTTATATCTTTGTCATCCAACTCACATTATAAATGGAATAAGATATTTAGCTATTGTTACTCTCTATCCAATATATACAATAATAAACTAAGGAGCTTCAACTAATAAAAGTGTGAGCGGACTTCCTGATGACGTTTTTACAGCGAAATGCATAGAGATCAGGTCGCTGCTCGTTGTCTTGGATAGCAAGTGACATCACATCCAGGTGAGGTAGAGCACATGCCAGGGCTTGGAAGGTAACGGATATATGAACTGTTCAGTGGAATTTGAACACATTTAGTGTGCAAACGAGCTGGTACCAGTCTGGCACTCTGTAAGGTAAACGCAACTGACTGGGGGTAGCTTGAATTAATTATTTTAATAATAATTGTAGCACTTCCCCCTTGGGGACTGCTTAGAATTCCATGTTCTTCTGTGCAGTCTTGACCCCGTGAACTTTCCAACCCTTTTAACACTCTAGGTTTAGACATGTTGCGTATACCATTAAATAACACACTGACACAATGCAGATTGCTTTAGCTCTCTCAGATTTACTTAGTCTTAAAGAGGGTATTAGTAAGCCAAGCCCTGGATAAACAGCCAAGACTCCGTTTTAAATGACAATTAAAAATATCAGATAAATAATTTCAACTTACACAATAACAGACAAATAATGAATGAATTCCTCAAGAAGGCTATTGGTCGCTGTCTATATTACTACTGCTAAAGGAAAACCCCAGGCCTATAATACCTTTAATCCTAATGAGAGATAAAGTTATATAGGTACTAGTGACATGTCCCCTTTAAGAGCAATAAGATAGCAATATTCAGAATGCAAAGCCTTGCAAGATCTTCACCGGCAGTTGGAGCTCAAAGAAACAAGGATTCCAAAGTGTGGCACAGTGATCAGCAATCAAAGCAGGGTAGCTGGTTCTGACTAGTAGCAATCCTCTAGGCAATCCAGATATAAAATGTCTGTATACAGTGTTCAAAGTGATATATCAGTAGCTCGTAACTGAATTTCGGGCTAGTGCCCTTTCACCAATCCTGAGGACCATTTTTGTGACTTCCTGATGAATGATCCAAGTTGATTCTTCTTGCTGCTGACAGGATGAGATGGCTGTAAGTCTGCTAATTCAGATCTGATTCTGATGCTATCAGCGATGCTGCTGGGGGCACCCCTCATGTAGTGAGCAATGTCTGCCTGGGCTGGAGCTGCAAAAGGCTGTATACCACTTGGTAGGCCGCAATCCTCTCATGCAGTGGCGAGCTGGTGACACTCAATGGGTTCTGGGAAGCAAGAGAGCGTGGGCCTGTCCCTCAGATCACTTTATAGCCTATCCCATAATTCTCCCCTAGAGCAGATGGCTTGCTGGGAGGTGTAGTTCATGGATAGTACTGCAGTTCAGTGATGTCTGTTCATGAGACTACAGTTCCCACAATGTTCTCCTCTAGGCTTAGGAGTATGATGCATGTAATCTGAGCCCAGCATTAGCGAAATATAGGGACAGTCTAGGAAGGTAGAAGACAAGTCTGCTGTGTCAGATAACTGTAGTCCACTCCAGGCTACATAATATTGCACGATCATTCTTTCATTTTTGGTGATTGATGCTAACCAATTGATGGGAGAATATACATATTGGAGGAGTATGCAATTGTTGTAGGAGAAGGATTGTCTAGTACCACATCTGGTCCTTCTGGTTTAACAATAAGGCATGGGGCTCTGGTGAGTGCATTTGCATCATCACGAGTGGTGGTGCACCGGTTGTTTATTTCTTAGGATCATTCGCACACGAGCATGGATGGGAATAAGTGTTTTTTTTGAGAAACACTGGACTTTATTGAAGAACTTTGCAATTTTTTGTCTATGTTCACTTTTTGCATATTTTACATTTCTTACTGTTTTTTACTGTGTTATTTAACTAGAACTCTTCACCAATTGCATTTTTTGTATGGATTGCGATATTATATGCAATTTTTGTCACTGGGTTTATTTGTATCCTAATAAGGAACAAATCTAAGTGCATAGAAGTTTGACACAGTAGAGCACATCATACGGATTTCATTTCACACTTTTATTCGTTTAAGGGAATGGCGCCTTACTTTATTATTTTTTATTTTTCACACTTAAAGGGGCAGCTGTTATACTAATACATGCATTTTTTTCATGGTTGGTGCATTTTATATGTTGATATTTTTTGATATACAGTATATACCGTATATACCAGCAGTAGGAAAGTGACAGCTGATCTGTGAAAAATAATTAAAGATGGTGTACATTTCCATGCCTGCACTTCTTGAGTCTCCTGCCCTTATCTTGCTGTATTTCTGCTCTCTCAAGGACTTCTGTGCCTATATTCCATGTTTTATTGCCTGTTTTGTTTCTAATTCACTGTATAAGTGGATCAACTGCCCATCTGTTCACTTCACCAACATCTTTAATTATTTTTCACATATCAGCTGTCACTTTCCTACTCCTGGTCGGATGGAGTGAGCTTGATGGGCGGAGTTTCTCCACTTCACTTTTCCATATATATGCTATGGTTTTTAGTGTTATTGTTAGCTGTGACCAAGGCGGCTTGTCCCGCCGAAACGCGTCTGCTGTTCTTGTATCATCCCTGCACTTATCAATAAATGTACTGCATTGGAGTTTTGGAGTACCGACCTTCTGTACATATTCATGATTTGGATGTTTGAGGAACGTCTTGGTCTGTGCACCCACCAGGTGGATTTGGGACTACCTTTTGGATCGAATACTCATTCCCTGTTGAAGCACTGCACACCTGTTATTGCTTGCATCATTTCCTCCATGCAGCTTGCTCCAAGGAATCAGTCTCCTCCACGGAAATCAACCACTGGAATGTTTGACTCAGTCACAATCTCCACCCTCCATTTTGCCATTTGAAACTTCTATCACATGTGCTTGAGGTAATACAGATCTACAATTTTACTCCTTATTACTTTTATTTTTGGGAAAATCGGTGAATTACCACATACGTTCAATACATGGATCGGCAACTCAAAATGTCGCAAGTCTACAGCAAAGATCCTTCACCACCATCAGAAGACTCAATTTGTATTACCATCTTTGGAAAACTGAAGTCAGTCATGAGCAAAGAGTGTGGTGGGACTTACATGGACTTAAACAGTATATCGGAGTCAACATGATCCCCCGGGGTCTGCTTATAAAAAAAATCCCGCCCACGGAATATTGTGATGCTTTCAACAATGAGTGGAATGACATCCTTACAAAGTGTTCCCTGGCCCTAATGGAATTAATTGTAAAAGAGGAACAAACCATATTAGAAACCCTAAATACTGAAATTGGGACCATTAAGGACACTTTGAAACCCTTTCAGTCTCTTGATACGTACACCGCCATGGAAAATGATATGCTAAAGTCTCTGGAAGCACTGTAAAAGGAGATAATGGAGATCAAAAGGCATAAATACCTCAGAGACGTACAGGATTACACCATGGGCATGGTCTATGTACAAAAGAGAGAGGGGGGCTTACCATCAATCCTCAAAAAACGAAGGAGTTCCAGGAGGAGAACACGGAAACATGTCAACTTCAGCTCTCCTGAGCAAACAGACTCCCAATCTGAAATGTCAGACACGTCAGAAGGAAGGATGTCATCCCGGGGGTCAGTCTCTTCGGTTTTTGATAAGAGTCATCAGAAAAATGTTTCCACTCCAAAACAACAGTCTACTCCCAAGGATAAGAAATAGGCAGAAGAAAAAACAGGACAAGACGAGGCAGACGCTCCAACAAGAAGAAGCACACATCCTCGTCAAGCCCTGAACAAATGATGCTGACAACAACAACAGAGAACACATCTAACGTGGTAAATCTCTCTAAGACTGCTTTGACTGTTTCAGAGGTCTCCTTGCTATCAAGGGGACTTTCTTTTTCACCCAATAGCCATTTCAATGTGTTTTCCACCATTTTAGATGTAAACAGATTTATAAGGAATTTGCTAATTAGAAAACATTTTCAAATGGATACTGTTGCATCTCTAACTGAAAATTCAGAATATGTGTCACCTAATCCAGGGACCACCTCTTTTGATTTTCGGGATCTCACTGCCCAATCGATCTTGGACAAATTGTTCTCTGAATCAAATGGGGGTATGTATGGGGTACAATCAGACAACACCCACACTAGTGACAAATACTTCTACCCGGTACACACCAGAAGCGGAGCTGTGGAGACTTTTCAATCACCTGTGAAGGATCTACAGGAATTAAAATTGCATACTTTAGAGGCCTCTAACCACACTCCTGACAACCTGGCTTGTGCAGAAAGACAAGCATTGAAAGATCTTAGAGCCAGGACTGATATAGTTATCAGAGAGGCAGAGAAGGGTGGGTCAGTGGTTATTTTGGATGTAGAAGACTACAAGGCAGAGGCATTAAGACAATTACAGGATTCTACTACCTATCGTCCTCTCCCTGTCAATCCCACCACTATTTATCAGACCAAACTTAAAAGTCTCCTGGACAGTGGGATAGAGATGGGTGTGCCATCTTCCAAACTGGCACAGTATCTCTATGTTGATGATCCCATTACCCCAGCCTTTCATCACCTGCCCAAACTACACAAGGACACTCACCCTGTGCAGGGCCGCCCTATTGTGGCAGGTATTGGCTCTTTGTTAGAGAGGCTGGGGGAATGGGTAGACCAATATCTTCAGCCCCTTGTCCACAGGCTCCCTGGTTTCATTAAGGACACATCTTCCTTTCTGGCACATATAAAAACTTTTCAATGGCGTGGTACCTTTCTTTGGGTAACATTGGATGTTAAGTCCCTCTACTCATGCATCCCACACAAACTAGCCCTTCAAGCCTTCAATTTCCATCTCAGATCGTACAGTTTGTATGACCAGCCCTTGCAGGAGTTTATCGTTATGTGTACTTCCTTCCTTTTAGAACACAGTTTTTTTATATTTGATCGGAAGCATTACCTTCAGTGTAAAGGAGCTTCTATGGGAGCAACATTTTCTCCCTCTCTGGCTAACCTCTAAATGGGTTGGTGGGAGGAGGAATTTTTTTCTCTCCAGCCAACCCATGTAGGGGCGCTATTAGAGCCTATAGTCGCTATATAGATAGACTTGATTCTTGTCTGGGATCGGACGGTAGATGATGTTGCAGCTCTACACAAATTTGTCAACAATAATAATCTCAATCTAGAATTCACCATGGACAGTCAAGATAGCTCCATTCATTTTTTGGATTTGACTTTGGTCGCGGATGCCAGCAGTGGCTCTATCCACGCTCAAACATATAGAAAAGAGTGTGCGGGAAACTCCCTCCTCTTAGCCACAAGTTGTCACCCCAGACACTGTCAGATCCATTCCTGTGGGGGGATTTATTAGAGCTAAACAAAATTGCTCCAGTGCAGAATCCTTTGATAAGGAATGCACTGTTATTACCAAGAGATTATTGGAGCGGGGATACAGTCAGGATCTTGTCACCCAGGGACTGAATAAAGTGTCTATGAGGGATAGAGCATCCCTTTTACCCAATCCCATGTCAAATGGCTCCTTTACCAAACAAAAGAAAAAAACCCAAAGAGGGAGGAGACCCCTTTCCACACAAGACCACAATCCAGTCACATTTGTCACCACATTCTCCAAGGAATTCAGTAGGATCACCGGCATTGTTTCTAAATATCTTCCAGTCCTCTATGTAGATGAACAACTTGCACAGGTCTTGTCATGGGGCTGCAGGTTCTCCAGTCGTTGATCCCAGACACTGGGAAATTTCTTTCCCCGGGTCTCTTTTGCTCTGTAGGGAGTCACAAGACATGGTTGCACGTCCAAGGGTCTTACGTGTGCGGACAAAATACCTGCAGGTTTTGTAAAATGCACAGTGACAAACACAGATCCGTCACATCTTGCTCCACTGGAAGGGAATTATTGATTCATGATTATATCAATTGTGGATCTAGTGATGTGGTCTATGTTATTGAATGTACGCTGTGCAGATTGCAATATGTTGGCTGCACCACACGACCTCTCTGCACACGACCCCTCCGCACACGACCCCTCCGCACATGACCCCTCCGCACACGACCCCTCCGCACACGTATCAGCGAACATTTTCATGGATCCAGTTATACCAGTGACATGGGATTATCCAACGTGTCCAAACACCTCAAACATACACACAATGGAAACATGAGCTCCTTCACCTTTTCAGGTTTGGAAGATGTAAAGCTGTCCATGAGAGGCGGTGACACCCACCGGAAACTCCTTGAAAGAGAGGTGTGGTGGATTTTTCACCTCCAAATGAGGTTTCCGGTGGGTATGAACCACAAATATGATGTAGACTGCTTTCTCAAATAAACGCCTTGTGCTGAACATTTTTTCCCAGTGACTGTATCTATGAAACATGTTTAAGTCCTGGGGTCATGTTGTTTGCTTGCCCTCATGAGTTTAATATTTTGGCGTTTCTGTTGTCTCGGCTTTATTGAACGATATACTTATTCCTTTACATACAACATGCCGACACAATAAAAGCACCATGTTGTCACTGGGACAGGAAGGAAGGGGAAATCTCTCTAACGTTGTCACAGGACACAAAGTGAGAGCTAACCTCTGCATTGTCACTGTGGCAGGAAAGGAGGGGATATCTCTCTAATGTTGTCACCATGACAGGAAGTGAGGGTAAATTGTCACCCAGACGGGAAGTGAGGAAATCTTTCTAATGTTGTCACTGTGACGGGTAGGGAGGGGAAATCTCCCTGATGTTGTCACCATGACAGCTAGTGAGGGAATATCTCTCTGACATTGTCACTATGACAGGATGTAGGGGGAAATACCTCTAACGTTGTCACCATGGCAGGAAGTGAGAGTATATCTCTACAATGACACGAGGTGAGGGCTAATCTCTGCATTGTCACTGCAGTAAATGAGGGGGTGTCTCTCTAATGTTGTCAACATGGCAGGAAGTGAGGGTAAAACTCTCTAACATTGTCACCCAGATGGGAAGTGAGGAAAAATCTCTCTAATGCTGTCACCATGACGGGTAGGGAGGGGAATCTCCCCAACATTTTCACCATGACAGGTAATAAGGGAACATCTCTTTGACGTTGTCACTATGACAGCAAGTAAGGGAAAAATCCCTCTAACATTGTCACCATGGCAGGAAGTGAGAGTATATCTCTCCAATGTTGTCACCATGGCAGGAAGTGAGAGTATATCCCTCCAAAGTTTGTCACTATGACAGGAAGTGAAAACATATTGTCCCGTAAGTGAGAATGAGACAAATCAACCAAGAGGGAGAGGGGCTGTGGAATTTTCATGGTACCGTAACAGACTCGCAGACTTCTCAATTATATAAAAAAGGAACTATATTTATTGGGTACAGACATATAACAATAATCTTTAAAATCACATTAATGCATCTCCATCCCATATGATGGACCACAGTTGAATTTATTTTCTCACAGTCATTGCACCAGTGGCGGCCCGACCGCCGACTGATGACGTCACCCCAACCTGACTGCCCGACGCTCTCACTCGTGCGAAGCAGGTGTGATGCGTTGCCATAGAAGCAATCAGTGGGACTCAACGCGGCGCTGCGAAACAGCGCCATTATTCCCAGTGGATGCTAATGGTAACATCAGGAGTCTGCAGTAACTATTCACTGCAAGACCCCTGCCGGTTGGGGATAGCATATACATCCCAATTGCCTTGGCACACAACGGACAATTGTATCCTCTGTTAGGACAGTCACATGCTCGCCCGGGAACAGCGACTCCACAGCACCCGGCGGCCCCAATCGGGGCACAGGCAGGCTCCGCGGTGCCATTTGTTACACATATGCAGCTATTCATGTTATTTTGGATTAATATTCTATATACATCAATTGTGGAATAATGACTTATTTTTTACAACATGTTTTCCTCACGACCATTGTACCTAAACATGTATCATATAATGTATATTACAAATTAATGCGGATCCCTCAACATTTGTCTATATCCTTTTTTGATACGTATCCATCACTTATCTGACTGTATCCAAATACAGCTACAGGGAGACTATACCATCCGCCTTCATGGATAAACTGGGGCATATATACAGGCAACATCCATCCAAAACGCATTGATGGAATGCATTTCGCTAATGTTCCCGATCCGTTACTATAGATCCCGGGCGAGCATGTGACTGTCCTAACAGAGGATACAATTGTCCTTTGTGTGCCAAGGCAATTGGGATGTATATGCTATCCCCAACCGGCAGGGGTCTTGCAGTGAATAGTTACTGCAGACTCCTGATGTTACCATTAGCATCCACTGGGAATAATGGCGCTGTTTCGCAGAGCCGCATTGAGTCCCACTGATTGCTTCTATGGCAACGCATCACACCTGCTTCGCACGAGTGAGAGCGTCGGGCAGTCAGGTTGGGGTGACGTCATCAGTCGGCGGTCGGGCCGCACTGAACGTCCCCCAGCTGGAGGATGTATATAAAAGGC
Source organism: Glandirana rugosa (assembly GCA_018402905.1). Taxonomy (NCBI): domain Eukaryota; kingdom Metazoa; phylum Chordata; class Amphibia; order Anura; family Ranidae; genus Glandirana; species Glandirana rugosa. The sequence continues at coordinate 2,005,584 of BLSH010489184.1, forward strand.
ATGGAGGCAGCCATTAGAGCTGCAGGCAGCGGGGCAGAGACACAGATAGTGCGTGCAATAAAGGTATGGTGTTGTAGCTGAAGGAGCTAGATGGAGGGACTTGTGTGAACTTTTTTAAATACTATGTGTTGAGTTATCTAGGTGGACGGCTGTACACACCCTAATAGGTGTGGGTGATAAAGCACGCTGAGAGCAACAGCGGACCCAAGGTCTATCTATAAAATAGAAGGCTATCTAGTAAGTATAGGGATTTCCCTTATTGCTAAATCTTTGTGAAATGTTATTTGGCTAATAGGCCCTCATGTTATTTGTCCTCCCTCTTCTCTTATATGGAGAGGAGGGGGGCTAAAGTACAACATGATTAGTCATGCTGAGTAGGGGCATAGGTTGTATGCTACCACTTCAGATGGCTAGGTTAAAGGACATATAGTTAACACACCTTTGTCTCTTCTTATTTAGAATCTAGAGTACCCAACCATTCAAAACAGAAGCTTTTGCAGGATATGTGCCATCTTTCTCCTCTCCCCTGCTCTACCTTACCTGTCCATCCGTCTATGGGGACGGCTGATCAGCCTATGGTGTCTATGCAGAAAGTAAGAGCAAGAAATAATATAAGGGAAATTATTATAGGAAGGAATAGGTAATAATAAAAACATTAATGATATGAACCATGTGACTTTTGTTACTAGAGGATGAATAGCATTTAGTTGATATAAGACCAATATCCTTCCTATAAGAAGTATTGCATATTAAAAATAGCAATTATAGATAGAGCAAATATGGAACATGATACAAACATATTATTGTTATCTCATTAGTACATCCTCCCATGCTCGCCCCGGGGAACATCAGACTGTAGGCCTTGGTGAACCTGGTTGGATTTACAGGTAGGCCTTAGGAGTGATGCGGGTTATACATGTGCGGCTAAAAATAATGTATATAATATAGAATTCAGTATGTGATAATTATGCTAAGAATGAAATTAATGCTTGTTGTTCATTTTAGTATACAGTTAATATCGTGCATTCTCCTGAAGAAGCGGGTAAACCGCGAAACATGTTGGGAAGCACTGGTGCAATGACTGTGAGAAAATAAATTAAACTGTGGTCCATCATATGGGATGGAGATGCATTAATGTGATTTTAAAGAGTATTGTTATATGTTTGTACCCAATAAATATAATTCCTTTTTTATATAATTGAGAAGTCTGTGAGTCTATTACGGTACCATGAATATCCCACAGCCCCTCTCCCTCTTGGTTGATTTGTCTCATTCTCACTTACGGGACAATATGTTTCTATTATAAAATTGGGATGTAGGTACCTGATTATTGTTTAAAAAATATAGTACACTGAGCTTTGTATACAATTGTATGACAGGAAGTGAGTGGAAACCTCGTAAATGAGACCTCAGATAAAATGAGAGGACAGTTGATGTTTGATTGTTATTCAGCTGATACTATGATTTTTTTCTCTCTAAATGTTAATGTTTAACTGAAGGTTCTGTGGATGTCCATTTCCATGCCTGCACTTCTTGAGTCTCCTGCCCTTGCTCACCTTGCTGTATTTCTGCTCTCTCAAGCTAAGGACTTGTGTGCCTATATTCCATGTTTTATTGCCTGTTTTGTTTTTAATTCACTGTATAAGTGGATCAACTGCCCATCTGTTCACTTCACCAACATCTTTAATTATTTTTCACAGATCAGCTGTCACTTTCCTACTGCTGGTTGGATGGAGTGAGCTTGATGTGCAGAGTTTCTCCACTTTTCCCTATATATGCTATGGTTTTTAGTGTTGTTAGCTGTGACCAATTGTGTTTTGATGCGTATTGCACATTTTCTGTTAATCAAATAAACCTCATTTCACTATTGAAATATTACTGTGTCCTTCAGTTATTTGATAGATCAAAATGAAATTGCTGATCCAAACACCCAAATATTTATAAATGACAATCATGGAAATTGTCAGGGGTTCCTAAACTTTTGCATACAACTGTATCATCTCTGCACTTATCAATAAATGTACTGCATTGGAGTTTTGGAGTGCCGACCTTCTGTACATATTCATGTTTTGGATGTTTGAGGAACATCTTGGTCTGTGCACCCACCAGGTGAATTTGGGACTACCTTTTGGATCTCATACTCATTCCCTGTTGAAGCACTGAACACCTGTAATTGCTTACAAAATAACTGTCAATCTCCCTCGTTCTGGGGCTCCATGCAAGGTCTCACCTCATGGAGTTTCAGTGATCATGAGAACAGTGAGGAATCATCCCAACTGCAAGAAACGTTTGACCTCTGTAATGCCAATAGGGGTTTTGCCACCAAGTACTAGGTCATGTTTTGCGAAGGGGTCAAATACTTATTTCACTCATTAAAATGCAAATCAATTTATAACTTTTTTTTAAATGCGTTTTTATGGATTTTGTTGTTATTCTGTCTCTCACTGCTAAATTAAACCTAAGATAAGATAAGATAAACCTTTATTCGTCCCACAGTGGGGAAATTTCTTTGTTACAGCAGCATGAAAAAATAAATGCGAATATATAAAAGAATCTACCATTTGTAGCCAGGAGCAGACTATGGTTGTCTGGCACAGCGGACTTAATCTTCACTTCTGCAGACTGCTCTTATTTCACTCTAGTGCCTGGCTCAGGTTATCTGCATCACACTTCTGAGCCTAGAGGAGAGCACAGTGGGAACTGTAGTCCCCTGTGCAGGCATCGTTGAACTTCTGAATTACTTACAGACTACACCTCCCAGCAGGCCACTCTCTCCTGGGGGAGAATTATGGGACAGGCTTTTAAAGGATCTGGCCAGCAGGCCCTCACCCTCTCTTGCTTCCCGGGACCCATCGACTGAGCACTGGCCCTGCCGCCTAGCCAGGGTGATTGCCTACCTCGGCATTGAGTGTCACCGCTGTTCCTGCCCACAAGGACAGGACAAGAACCTCCACAACAGAGGTTTCCTACACCATCGCTGAAAGCAGAGACCCAACGCAGGTCACTGATTTAACCGACTGATCTGTTGCATCTGACCTCTCACAAGATGGGGCTTGCATAGCTTCCAAAGTAACAGCCTGTTGTCTTCAGCATCTGGTGAGCGAGCATAAGTCCAAATCCCTCCTTTGCCAACTAACAGCACATTACACTTGAACACTGCATACAGACAGCACAGTCGGGATTGCCAAGAGGACCTGTCACTTTTACCCACCAAACACCCATTTGTTGATTACTGACCCCTTTTCCACACTTTGAGCATCCCTTGTTCTTATCTGAGCTCCAACACTGCCAGTGAAGGGCTGCTTTTCTCAAGATTTGGCTGACTGATGCTCACTTTTGCTCTCTTCTTCTGAGTAAGTAAAACAGAGAAGGTTGAATTCAGTTTGCATTGTGTTTGTGTCTCATTTAAAGAGTTATATAAACCCACAACAGTAAAATCAGTGTGTATATGCAGAATAGCAGGCTTGTTATACTCGCTGTGGAACTTAAGGGGTTAATCCTCAGCATTGTTTAAAAAAGGCTATTGTATCCTGTATGCATAGATTCCCTCCTGCACTGTTAATCTGAGCAAGTCCATATAATACACAGCAGGGTGGCAAGGCTGCACATGCTCTGTTTGGTCTCTTATGCTGTAGAGTACATTTCCTGTTTCAGTTGAACTGTTCAGGTCACATGATATTGACATCACACATGTGGGCGTGTATAGAGGCTGCAGTGGAAAACTCCTCCTACTTGAACACACAGCTATGGACAAACTGTGCAGGTTATCAGGAAACCATGGTACACAGATCATCCAAAAAGTTATATAGTGGAAGTATTTTAATGCAAAAAGAAGACCTATAAGATTATTTATTATTTATTTATAAGAGTATTGGATCGGTGTTCTGTCTGTCACAGGCGTGGGTCAAGAGGGCGGGACTGTGTGTAACCGAGAGCTCAGCGGACGGCAATGCTAATGTAAACGGTTACAGCGGGCAACCCCCGCTCTGTGATCCCGGCCGGCTCCCTTCTTCCTCCACACTCTATTGTACTGGGAGAATGGCTCCCATTTATCCCCAGACACTGGTGAGGTTGAATGACGGACACTAGTGAGGCTGCAATCGTGGGCACAGGTGAGGCTACAATGGTGGACACAGGTGAGGCTGCAATCGTGGGCACTGGTGAGGCTGCAATCGTGGGCACGGGTGAGGCTACAATCGTGGGCACAGGTGAGGCTGCAATCATGGGCACAGGTGAGGCTGCAATCGAGGACACTGGTGAGGCTACAATGGTGGGCACAGGTGATACTACAATGGTGGGCACAGGTGAGGCTACAATGGTGGGCACAGGTAAGGCTGCAATGGTGGGCACAGGTAAGGCTGCAATGGTGGGCACAGGTGAGGCTGCAATGGTGGGCACAGGTGAGGCTGCAATGGTGGGCACAGGTGAGGCTACAATGGTGCGCACAGGTGAGGCTGCAATGGTGGGCACAGGTAAGGCTGCAATGGTGGGCACAGGTAAGGCTGCAATGGTGGGCACAGGTGAGGCTGCAATGGTGGGCACAGGTGAGGCTGCAATGGTGGGCACATGTGAGGCTGCACTAATGGGCACTGATAAAGTTGTTGTTAATATTTATTTGTGTACCTTAATTCTGCATAAAACATTTAAGTGTCATTTCATGAGAATTTATGAGGTCATGTATAGGTGTTGGATTAGGGGCCGGGCACGGTAGGGGTTGGGGTGGGGCAACTGGTGGCAGGTAACCCTTAAGGCCTGGCTAGTAGCTCAGGATTTGACGTTTTAAGCCCTATGTGTATATATATATATACTGCAGATAATGCTTTGGCTGTTAATTTCCAACTTTATCTTTAGATTTATACAATTTGGCACTCAATGTATTAATAATAAAAGGTTTGTACATTCTGTAGCATGCAGCTTTTGAAAATATATCTATCCTGCAACCGATACCCCCTACCTTCTAATGTGTACTTTCTTCCTGCCTGTGAGTGGCAGCTGATGCAGAAGTTATATAAACCCAGCCAGCTCATGGACATTTGACTGTCTTCCTTCAAAGTTAATACAGGAGATAAGCCATCAGCCACCCCCATGTTACCGCAATAAATAAATCTGGTTGCTGCTCTTGTGATTGACTTATGTAGCTTTGAATGTCTGTTGGGGAGGATGCTGGAAGCCACAACAGACAGATGCCTGGAGTGTGATTTATCCTGTTGTCTCCTTAAAGCTGAGTTTCTATAACAACATACGCATTTCAAAATGGTAGTTTTGTCCTTTTTTTTAATGGTTTGAAAACAACTTGCTATGAGCTGGAATCCTCCTTCAAGTGTTTGCCTATACTGGAGCAACCGTTCCAGCCTAATCCTATCAAATAAAAACATGGTGCTCTTTTATTGTTTCTCAGCATCCCTGAGATGACATCACGTGGCAAGGCATAAAAGGGTGAAGGTGAGACTGGCCCACATCTAGAGCTATACGATAAATATACCAATGAGTGTTTAGAGAATAATGGACATGCTTATTTGGTCATTTAAGAAAGAATAACAGATAAAAATAACAAGATAAAAATGAATAGCCCATTACAGGACAAAAAAATGTAGTGTAGAGACATTCCATTGCTTCCTGCTAGGAGTCACTATAGTAAGCAGTGAGATAGTCCCTGGGATCCCTATGGCTTTAGTAACCTTATGCCTTGCCTCTGCCAGTAGAGGAACACCTTATTTATGGTTTAGGAGAGAAACATCCTGGGGTTCCAGTAGCCAGACTCCACAGGAGGAACTGGATTATTTGAGGTGCACAGGAAAGGACACATCATGTAGGTGGGAGCAGTGGCATCACTAGTGTGGGTGTCAACTGGTGCGGTAAAACATGGTGTCACCCCCCCCAATAATTTTTTCCCCCATATAACACTGCCCTGGGGACAGCAGACAATGGCATCATTAGCATTGATGATCTGAAACTAACCTGCTGACACGGTGTATTGCTTGCTGGACGGGATCTGATGGCCGCAGGGAAGATGGCAGGATGCTTTGACCTGCCAACAACAAGGTGTGTTGCTTGCTGGACCGTGGGCGTGGTTGACGGTATCTGATGGCTGCAGCCAAGGAAGATGGCAAGATGCTGCTATGACTTTCTGGATGGATCTAATGTGGGTGTCTGTTACTGTCTTTCTACACCTGGGCTGTGGACACCCCACCCACCCCTCATCAGACCGGCTTAGGGTGGCTCAGCTACTATGCATGGGTAGCGGACACAGCAGCAGCAGCACGCCCCCCCCCCCCCCATTCCTGGTTATCAGATCAGCTCAGGGTGGGTGGCTTAGTCATCTACTATACCTATATTTAATATAGCTGCAGCACCCCCATTAACAGACAGTCTGATAACCAGGAGGGGTGGGGTGTGCTGCTGGACACAGCATTAAATATAGGTATAGTAGCTGACTAGAATATATATATTCTATATAATTAATATAGCTGTGACCGCTACATTTTATATATAGATATATATTATATATAACTAATGTAGCTGTGTCCAGCAGCACCCCCCCCCCTTCCTCCTGGTTATCAGGCGGTCTATTAACGGGGGGGGTGGGGGGTGCTGCAGCTATATTATATATATATATATATATATATAAAATTAATGTGGCTGTGTACAGCAGCAAAAAAAACAGCCTCATCATCAAGCCACCAGCAAACTCCCCCCCCCTCCCCGCCGGAGTCGGACACAACACTCCTCTTATTCCAACTCTGACTCAGGTGTAGCTGCATGCCGACACCATGCCAACCCACCCACAACACCTCCGCTCGGGTGGCGGAGTACTGGACAGGACCCCAGTACAGGGGTGGAGGATAGATAGTGACAGGCAGCTGTGTAGGAGTGAGACACTAAGGGCACTCGCTTCAAAACAGGGCGTCAGACAGGCGTTGTTAAAGCTCCCTTAACGCCCGTCAAAGCCCCAGTCACTAAATAAAATGGTTAGCTTACAGTCCTGTTTACACCTTACGTTGGCTTAGCTGTGCTTCAGCTTTGCGTCAAAAATTATACCCCATGTAACTTTAGCCAGGCTTCAAAGCCTCTGCAACGCCTCCATAGAAGTCTATGACAAAGCTTGTTTGAAGCTCGCTTGAAGCACCTGCGGCTTTTCAGAGGCTGAAATTCAGCTTTACCTTCGCTTTGCTTTGGAGAAATTGCAGGTGTGAGATATCAACAAACACACAAGGCATCGGCCAAGCTTCAACAAGGCTTCAAAAGTGCATCACTGAAGCGTCGTCGAAGCCTTGTTGAAGCCTCACTGAAGCCTCTTGGAAGCACCGCCGAAGCCTCAAAAACACATCATAAAAGCTTGATGAAGCTGTATGAGCTTTAATGAGCGTTGAAGCAGAAGCAAGTGTAAACTAGGCCTAAGAGAGGAGGAACAAGACACAAGCCACGGCGCTGGAGGTGTTTTTCGGCCGGCTGAAAAAAAAGGGAGCCAGGGCTTTCGTCACCCTCAGGATGGTGTCACCCCTCTAGTGGGTGCCACCTGGGTGCACCCCCCCAGCAACGCTACTGCTTGTAAACACTTGGATGTTCTATTTAGTAAGGCAAACACCACAGGCATTGGGGGAACGACAAATCGCTGGAGTGTGAAACATGTAAATCACGGCTGCCGGATCCTATCTTCCCTCATCCCATCCACTGGTAGAGGGTGACGTCATCCAAGTGTTTCCCACAACTGGCCTTTCGGCAAACCCTGTCTGACGCGGGCCCCGTCTGTCCTCCTCTCCACTAGTGCCTGCACATCACCGCTCCTCCCCCAGGCACAGCTAAGATGTCTGAGCTAGCTAGGGTTGCCACCTCTTCCCTTTAAACCTGAACACATATGAATTACACAGGTTGTTCTGAGGCTAATTTAATGCAGATAGGGCACCAAGAGAGTTTAATTACCACCTTAATCAGCCACAGAACCTGTGTAATTAGTATGTGTTCGGTTTTAAAGGGATGAGGTGGCAACCCTAGCGCTAGCTACAGAGCAGCTTCATCCCAGGGCTTCCATACACCAGTCCATGCGGCGGTGTCCCGCTAGGGTTGCCACATCATCCCTTTAATCCAGGACACATATGAATTACACAGGTTGTTCTGAGGCTGATTTAATGCAGATCAGGCACCAAGTGAGTTTAATTACCACCTTAATCAGCCACAGAAACTGCGTAATTAATATGTGTCCTGGATTAAAGGGATGATGTGGCAACCCTATGTCCCGCACACCTCACGGCGGCATTCCATCTCCATCCCCGCAGCAACACCGCCCTCCGCAACTCTCTGGGATCAACAGCCTGGTCCTGTATGGTCTTCATTCCATCCCAGCATGGTATAGGCGCCCCCCATGCACCACCAGCAGCACCCTCGGCTTGATGGTCCACCCCTCACCTCCTGCAGCAAAGCATGCTAATACTATTACATTTTATTGATTGTGACAGTATTCATTCCCTTTTTGCTCCAGTAAGAGTGCATGCCTTCTAATGTCATTAGAAACGTTCTGACTTAATTTTTTATTAATTTTAAACTTTCTACTTGAATAAACATTTTGGAATTTGACCACCTTAGTCAAGTGTCCTAATTTATACAACATTGGACCCTGTTCTTCAGAACGCTGCATTCTGTTTGTTCCTATTGTCTTCACTTTGTCCAGTGCTGTTCAGCTGCTCTGGTCCAGTCTCCTTGTTTGCATAAACAGTCTGATTTCAAAGTGGGATCACAGTTTCCTTGCAGCGCTACAGGAACATTTTGTTTGTTTTTTCTGATTGCTGTTGGCACAGGCAACGGCTTGCCATAAAAAGGAGACGCACTTTGTTTTCAAGTTTTTACATGCAGGAACTGAACTGTTGCCCAACATAAGGGGCAATCCTTGCTAATTCCCAGGAGATGTCTCTACTGCTTTAAAGTTGAAGAGGAATAAAAAGAAAGCTAAAAAAGCTAACTTGGAGGAGATTGGGACTTTAAATGACACACGAGTGTGAGAAAAAGATGCTGGATGGATATGGTAAAACTATTTATTATAGAAATAGAACAATATTTTCATAGAATATAACATAATCAATATTCAAATAGGTCATTACAGACCCAATACATACAGTGCCTTGCAAAAGTATTCGGCCCCCTTGAACTTTGCGACCTTTTGCCACATTTCAGGCTTCAAACATAAAGATATAAAACTGTAATTTTTTGTGAAGAATCAAACTAAGAAGTGTTTTTTAATGTCAAAATATAGAAATACAAACTTCGGACTTTACACCGTTTTCCAGCGTTTCAAGTTCCCCCGGCTTATGAAAACGTTCCGTGACATACATAACCCAGACATTACTGGATAAACTTATAACTAATACAATATAAGATACTTTTATAACAAGATAAAGATATTATTTATCAAAATGGTATAGGTAGGTCGTAGAAAAAGAGTGTGAGCACACAGTAAATTTCAGGGTTAGAGGAGGTTCAATCGAAAAAATCGAAAGAAAAATAAGGAGAAGTTGAAATTTCGTCATCTCTGTAGAGGACCCT
>BLSH010489184.1:2055503-2067173 GCA_018402905.1 Glandirana rugosa
GTTAAGACTGTATATAGACCGTGTCTTGACATTCCCTAACTTCCAATCCCTTACAGTTCTGTGCCAGATATATGTCAGAATTGCCTAGGGGAACTGAATAAAACTGTTTTTTATTTTCTTCTGAACCGTGTAGCTGTCAGCATCAAATGCAGCAGCATGTCATTATATGCTGCCCTTTAGCCAAAGGATTTTAATGAAAAATCATCTTTGACAGTGCGTGGCATTGAGTGACAATCAAAGAAAACACGGGTATTTAAAATCCACTCCAATTTTTGGGGCTGAGGCAGATTGTGACACCAGGCTTTGCAAAATAATGTGAAAACCGTTACTAGGAATTCAGAGCAGTCTGGAAAGAAGCTATTTCCCAAAGACATATCATATGGGTGTTCTATGGGGTCCATTTACTAAAGCTGGAGAGTGCAAAAACTGGTGCAGCTTTGCATGCTAACCAATCAGCTTCTAACCTCAGCTTCTTCAATCAAGCTTTGACAATAAAACCTTGAAGCTGATTGGTTTCTGTGTGGAGCTGCACCAAATTTTGTATTTTCAAGCTTTAGTAAATCAAACCCTAAATGTCAGTTCATCCCAAATAATCATTGGGCAACATTATCAGGCTAAATACAGCAGATCACCCGAAATGAAGTGTAGAAAACATTCCCAAACATCTCTTCACCTAAACTCTGGTTTAAAAAAAAACATATTCATGTGTATATATTCTTAACTCAAAAAAAAAAAAAACCTTCTTTTGCCCACCTCCTCCAAATTCCTTTTTTTTTGCTGCTGTGAGACAAATACCCTTCATAGGGTGGCTACGTTCATTCTCCATGATCTCACTGTATGTAGGAACACCTTCTCTTGCTCACTCCCGAGGTGGACCATTGACTAGGCCCGAAGTAAAAAAAAAAAAATATAGATGAAGGGCAAACATGACTAGTGGAACAGGGGAATAAAGGAGATATAGGGTTAACTTTAAGGACCAGGAGATTAGTTACCAGGACTGGCTAGTTTGTAGGTAGAGGGGCTGTGGGTGGTGTTGAAGAAGTGATTGTAAAAGTTTTCAAGCAGTTGGAAGCAACGGACAAGGAAGAAATTCCTATTATCCCAGCCTGCATTTGGACTGGTTCCATTGGTGGTCAAGGTGGCCAGGCGGTTGGGGTCGTCGAAAAGCGTAGCTCATATTAGGGACCCATCTAAGGCAGTGGCGGCTGGTGAAATTTTAGGATAGGGGATGCCAGACCCCGCCCTTACTTGTTGACCCCTCCCACTTCTTATAAGCCCCACCCCTTATATATTCCACCCATTGTGTCAGGAGTATGTAGACCAGCATCGCAAGATAGGGTATATACAGCAACACCAGATAGGAGTATACAGCATCGCCAGATAGGGGTATACAGCATCACCATATAGGGTATAATCAGCATCACCAGATAGTGGTATACAGCATCACCAGATAGGAGTATACAACATCGCCAGATAGGAGTATACAACATCACCAGATAGGGGTATACAGCATTGCCAGATAGGAGTATACTGCATCGCCAGGTAGGGGTATATACAGAATTGCCAGATAGAGTATACAGCATCAGAAGAGAGGGTATATACAGCATCGCCATCTAGAGTATACAGCATCACCAGATATGGTATATACAGCATCACCAGAGTATACAGAAGATCCCCCCAGGGTGGTCGGGACATTAAAGTCCCGCAATTACCCCATCTATGAAGCAAGCCGGGTGGCCAGCGAGCGGGAGCTAAGCCCCCTCCTCCTCTGAGAAAGGCGCCCAAAAGGATCGCCTGACCATTCTACCAATCAGGAAACCGGTAACATGCCGGCACTTCTTGATTGGCTGAGAGGCAATTCAGTGTTAGTGCCATGCTCTGCGCCACAAGACACTCTATTTTGAAACCTTTTGGAGCCTATGGCTCTAATCAGGTGCTTCAAAGAAACAACCCACTGCAGTAATTCATGCAGCCGGCATCCTGAAGGGGGAAGCAGCGACAGCCATGGATAGATTCATGCTATGCATGAATCTATCTATTAGCTTAAGGATAGAGGGGGCAGCGCCCGTGCTCCCTTAATGGACGGGCTGCCCCTGATCTAAGGTATGGCGCCCTCTGTTGAATTCCTGTTAATGGTGGGTTAACAGGGAAGTTCGAACATGAAGGTCTGAGATCTGAGAGAGTTGGGATTGTCCCTGAGCCGGTGTGGTGCGGTTGGGGACCTTTAAGTGGTCACTCAGATACAATCCTGATATTGGAATGGCGTAGGGGCAATGTGGTGCCCATATTTAAAGAGGGATCAAAGTCTTTACCAAGTAACTAAAGACCTGTTAGTTTAACATCTATAGTTGGAACGATACTGGAATAAAAGTATCTTAAACAACAGACAGCATGGATTCATGAAAGACAGAAGTTGTCAAACAAACCTGATTTCTTTTTTTTTTTTTTCCAATAAAGCTTTATTGAAGTATTGCAAAAGATACAAATAGTTTACGTTTTCAATAAAAGATAACATCAACTGTATGTGGTTACATGATAACATGGCATTAGTAATAAAAGTTCAAGGACATTAGGGTATAATTAGTCGTATTCAAGGGTGATAAAACTCAAGGTAGAAAGTTAACAAAGGAAAATACTTGTATCAAGATAGTTAAGTGCAAGTAGGGGTGATTGGCTGAGGGGTTTTTAGGGATTCTTTGAGTATGACCGTGGAGTATTTATAGATAGGGGGTAGTGAGTTCAGGATTTTATCTTGATAAGTTGGTATAGTTTTCTGATAATTTAAAACAGGTCCAGTTGTGCCAAGTTTTGTGAAATTGTGAGGTATTCTCCTTTTTGATTGCAAGTGTCTCTTCCATATCGTGAATCGAGTTCACTTTAAGGATCCAATCCTTAATAGAGGGGATGTGTGGTGACCTCCAATGGAGTGGTATAAGTGTCTTGGCTGCGTTTAATAAATGTCTGACTAAGGATTTCTTATATCTGCGGTAGGAAAGATTGTTTATGTGCAGGAGACATTGGGCAGCATCTAGTTTTATATTCGTCTCTGTGATTTTGATTGTCCATTTTATTATTTCTGACCAGAATTTTTGTATCTCACTACAAGACCACTATAAATGTAGAAAGGAGCCAACCTCTCTATGGCATCTCCAGCAAGAATCAGATATCGCAGGTGTCCATTTCTTTAGTTTCACCGGCGTGATGTACCAATGATTGCATATTTTGAAGGACGTTTCCTGCATTCGTGTGCTGAGTGAGCATTTATGGGAGAATACACATGCCTTCTCCCATTGTGCTTCTGAGATTGTGATCTGGAGATCTGTCTCCCAGATGTCTTTGTGTTTATCATTGAAATCTGTGCTTGGTTGAGAGATCCATTTATAGGCTAGGGAGGTGGCGCCCCTTAAAGGGTTTCGATCAAGTATTATTTTCTCAAAGTTAGGAAGTGGTCTTGCCATGAGATTTCTGTTTTTGTTATTCTGGACGAAGTCGTGTATTTGTATGTAGGTCCAGAAATTTAGTGATTGTCCCAAGATTTTTTGTTTGAGTTGGGGAAACGTTAAGGTTTTGTTATTTTTAATGCAATCGTATGCCAGCAGGGGAGAGTCTCGTTTGGATTTAAGAGTGTTAACCTTATCGGATCCTGGTGGGAATTCGGGATTACCTGCAATTGCTGTTAGTGGGCTTTTGGTGGAGGAAATTTGGTAGGGTTCTGTGATTTTTTGGAGAATTTTTAATGTTGTGTTAATTAAAGGGTGGGCTCTTATTTTGTGAGGATAGCATTTGGGTGGGGTCCATGGGAGGAACTTTGTATTGACCTGTTGGTCGATTTCTTCAAGGTTTACCCAATCTTTGTTATTAGAGTGACAGTGCCAGTCAATTACTCTGGTAATGTGTGTAGCGAAGTAGTATTTTTGGAAGTCTGGGATACCCAGTCCTCCTTTTTCTTTGGGGTATGTGAGTTGTTTCCACTGTAGTCTGGGTCTTTTATGAGCCCAGATGAAATTTCTCTGAGCTCTATTGAGTCTTTTGAAGAACTCCTGGGGTATGTCTATTGGGAGGGTGTGAAAAAGATACAACAGCCTGGGTAATATCGCCATTTTTAGTACTGCTGCTCTGCCGAACCAGGAGAATTGTTTGGTATTCCAATTTTTAAGGTCTTGTTCGATGTTTTTAAGTAATGGAAGAAAGTTATGTTGATAAAGGTCTTTGGGATTTCGTGTTAGTTTTATTCCTAGATATTTTAGGGAGTTTTCTTCCCATCTATATGGGCAGTTTTGCTTTGTAAGTTTTTCTAAGTCTGGTGTGAGTGAGAGGTTCATTGCTTCTGACTTACTGTTATTTATTTTAAAGTTTGAGATGGTTTTATAATGGTTTAGGATTTTGTTAAGGTTCTGTATAGATATATGCGGTTGGGAGATAAAGAGCAGTAAGTCATCAGCATATGCTGCTATTTTAACCACTCCAGGTCCGCGCTATTGCCGAAGTACGGCTCCAGCGCGGACCTGAAATGCTGGGAGGACATCCATGGACGTCCTCCACTGCGCATGCTCCTGCACGCCCCCTGGCGGCAGCGGCGGCGCGCACGCGCCGCACGCTGCGCGAGCGTGCCCGTGGGTCGGGCGGGCTCGATGTCCGCCCGAGACCCGCCGATCACCTTTAGGAGCCTCAGAACGGGGAACCGCCGTTGTAAACACGGCGGTTCCCCGTTCTGTGACAGGGGACATAACAGATCTACTGATCCCTGTCACTGGGATCAGTTAGATCTGTTATGTCCCGGCCAGCCCTGCCCTCCCACAGTTAGAACGCACACAGGGAACATATTTAACCCCTTCACTGCCCCCTGCTGGTTAACCCCTTCACTGCCAATGACATTTATACAGTAATCAGTGGACATTTAAATTTCTGATCGCTGTATAAATGTCATTGGTCCCAAAAATGTGTAAAAAATGTCCGACATTTCCGCCCCAATATCGCAGTCCCGATAAAAATCGCAGATCGCCGCCATTACTAGTAAAAAAAACAAAAATAATAAAAACGCCATAAATCAATTCCCAGTTTGTAGACGCGATAATTTTTGCGCAAACCAATCAATATACGCCGAATGCGATTTTTTTATTTTTATCAAAAATATGTAGAAGAATATATATCGGCCAAAACCGATGAATAATTTTTTTAATGGATTTGTACTTTAGCAAAAAGTAAAAAATATTGTTCTTTTTTGCAAAATTGTCGCTCATTTTTTCTTTATAGCGGCGATCAGAAATGACGCAGAGGGGATCAAATACCACCAAAAGAAAGCTCTATTTGTGGGAAAAAAAGGACGCAAATTTCGTTTGGGTACAACGTCGCACGACCGCGCAATTGTCATTCAAAATGCGACAGCGCTGAAAGCCAAAAATTGGTCTGGGCAGGAGGGGGGTTTAAGTGCCCGGTAAGGAAGGGGTTAAATTCTCTCTGTTTTATTTTAATCCCATGTATGCTTTTGTTGTTGTTTATGGTTCTGATTAATGGTTCAAGCGTTATAATGAATAATAGAGGGGAGATCCCTGTCTTGTTCCATTTTTAATTTGAATTGGATCCGAGAGATGATTGTTTACTTTGACTTTGGCTGTTGGGTTCGCATATAGGGAGTGGATCCATGACATCATTTTGCTATCAAGACCTACATGCTCGCAAGTCACAAACATGAAGTCCCACGCGACTCTGTCAAAGGCCTTCTCCGCGTCAGTTGACAGGAGAAGGCCCTTTACGTTTCCCTCCTTCATTCTGTGTATTATATTTAGTGTTTTAATAGTGTTGTCTTTTGCCTCTCGTCCTGGCATAAAGCCAACTTGTTCCTTGCCTATGATTTTATGTAAGAGGGGTTTGAGCCTATTCGCCAGAATTTTTGCTAGAATTTTTAGATCGGTGTTCAACAATGAAATGGGTCTGTAATTGGCACAGTTTTTGTGGTCCTTATCTGGTTTAGGAATAACTGTTATTTGTGCAGATAGGAATTCTTGAGGGATTTTTGTGGTCTTTTTGTTTAAAGAATTTAAGGCCAGAAGTAGTGGGTCAGTTAAATGTAATTCAAAAGTTTTGTAATATTGGGAGGTGAGTCCATCTGGACCTGGGCTTTTCCCTGTTTTTAAGTTTTTGATGGTGTTTGTAATTTCTTCAGTTGTGATATCTTTCTCTAGTTCCTCCATTTCTTTTCTAGTCAATTTGGGTAGTTTACTTTGTTGGATAAATTCATTGATGAGCGTTGTTTTGTTGTTTGTGGTGGGTAGGGATTTATTTAAGGGCGGGATATTATATAATTCAGTGTAGTATTTCTGAAATGTTTCTGCGATGTGCTTGGTGTTGTAAATTTCTGTGCCTTTTGGGTCGTGAATACTATGTATGACGTTTGCCATTTTGGTGTCGTGCAGTGATCTAGCTAGGAGTTTGCTAGCCTTGTCTCCATATTCATAATATATGTTTTTTTTTGAGGAAGAGTGATCTTTTTATCCCTCTATCCAGGAGATCTTGCAGTTCTTTTCTTTTGCTGATTAGTTCCGATTCTGCTGCTGCAGAAAGTGATTGTTTGTGTAGATTTTCTAATTGATTTATTTTGGCAACAAGGTTAGCAATGTGTTTCTCTCTCTCCTTTTTTTTCCTACTGCCCCATTTGATGAACTCTCCTCTTACTACACATTTGTGTGCTTCCCATGAGATTAGGGGTTGTGTGTCTGGGGACCCATTCAGGTGGAAGAAGTCGTTTATCTTGGATTTTATTTGTGATGTTACCTCTAGGTCAGTTAATAAATTTGGGTTTAATCGCCAATTGAAAGATTTTGGGGGCTGATTTTGCGTTGTTAGTTGGATTGATATGGGTGCGTGGTCTGAGAGAGCGATGTTTCCTATTCTCGCTTTTTTAAGTGAAGGAATATCTCTCTGTGAGATAAATAGGTAGTCTATCCTTGTATAACGTTTGTGGGGTGCTGAAAAGAAGGTGTAATCTTTTTCAGTAGGGTTCAATAGTCTCCATGAGTCTATAAATGATAGAGACATTAGTGTTGTTTTGAGTTTTTTGAGAGTGCGATATGAGACACTTGATTTGCCGGAAGAGGTATCCTGGAGAGGGTTTAGGGGGATGTTGAAGTCTCCGCCAAGTATTATGCGGCCCTTTGCAAAATTTTTGAGCTCGTCCGTTATTTTGTGGCAGAAGGAGATGCTTTGTTTGGAAAATATATGTTGGCTAAAGTTGTTGGAATTCCTGACATAGTGCCCTTTAGAAAGAGGTATCTGCCTTCAGGGTCTGCTAATGTTTGTTCCAATTGGAATGAAGAATTTTTGCTTAAAAGGATCGTTACTCCTTTTGTCTTAGCTAGGGGGTTGGTAGCGTGAAATGCTTTAGATATGAAGTTATTTGTCATCTTGGGGATATTTGTCCCTTTAAAGTGTGTTTCTTGTAAGAATACAATTTGAGGCTGGGCTTTTTTAAGTTCTCTTAGGATTTTGTGTCTTTTCTCTGGTGTTCCAAGACCATTCACATTATGTGAAATTATCGTGGGGTACTTCCCTAAGTTGGAGTATGCCATGATCAAGGTGGAGAGGGGGTTTGAATGGGGGAAAAGAAAACAGGAGTAGAGTTATGGGGTAAGGAGGAAAGGGGATCTCTGTTGATCACTGACTCTACTGCAGAGTAAACAGTCAGAGGAGTGAAGATAGTAGGGTATCAAGTATGTGGAGGCTCGTGTTTTCTCTTAAGAGATTTTCCCTGTGGGGGGGTGAGTGGGAGGAAATCCCGGCGGGGTCTAGTGAAAAATGAAAACTTGGGTATTATTAAAGAATTAGGGTTGTTAATTAGTGTGGGTAGGGTTTATATAGTTTTTTCATGTGGCAGGGGCACCACATATCCTTTTACTGATTTAAGAAATTAAGTTTGTGTAAGCTGGGGTTATCAACTGTAAACATTTAAGAAAACAAGGGATATGTCAGGACCCTTGCCACCTGAGCCCAGTAGATTGGGCTGTTGCAATGGGTCCTTCGATTCCCAGCCATTAAACAATTATAACAAAAATATTAAACATAAATAATAAAGAATCTTAACCGTAGAACTGATGTGAATACATTCTTAGGTACAGTTAGTCGTGTATTCTTTATGCCCAAAAAACGAGAGCCCCGCCGAATGCCCTCAGTAGGGCACGTCGGAAAGTTGTGGCCTATTGGAAAAGAATTCCAAATCACACGAAATTTCAAATGCACATATTGTCAGCTGTACATAACGTGTAACTTTAAATTTCTGGTTGGCTAGGGCGAGGCTCTCCCACCCGGGCAGCTTTTCGTAAGGAGGGGAGGGAGAGACGAGAGGAACCACGGAGGGAAGGAGAAAATTCCCCCCTCCCCCCGGCCCCCCCCCACCCTGTCATTCGGTGCAAACTATAGGTATTGGAAGGGCAGCCATAGTCTTTGGTATGGTGTCACCCTAATCAGGGAGTGTTTGACAAATAAGGTTTGGGTGACAGTTCCCAAGCATATAGTATTGTTTGGTAGGAGAGATATGGAAATGGAGTCATCTAAGGAAACGGATCTTATATTCAGACCCCTTTCCTAACTCTCCCTCTTTACTCCCTCCCTTATGAGCCTGGAGGGGCCGTTATTATGATATCTCTGTACGAAATTATGGTCTTTGGTTGTTACTTCATTTGTTTCCGTATGTTCCTATGGTTGGTGATATGATATTCAGGTATCTTAGTAAAATTTAAAGTCTGTTGGTGGTGATAGTTCGTTCTTAAGGGAATCGGATGAGGGTGGGGAGTATTTGATGTATCTCAGAATCTGTTGTCTCTTGTTCTTTGTGACTTGGTGGCAGGTGTGCCAATGTTGTGTCCTTCGATGGATTTTTGTTTCTTGCCTTCTTTAGAGTAGGGTGTTTTAAGGGGGAGTTTCCAGGGGAGTGACCTGGTTGGATCGTTTGAGATGGAAAGCGGAATTCTTGGTACCATTCGGGAAGGTCTATGGTTTCGCATTGAATAGCTTCACAGAAGGAGGGAATGTCTTCGGGTGTGCGGAGAAGGACTTGTTTCCCTTCGATTGTAATCTGAACAGCAAATGGGAATTTC
Source organism: Glandirana rugosa (assembly GCA_018402905.1). Taxonomy (NCBI): domain Eukaryota; kingdom Metazoa; phylum Chordata; class Amphibia; order Anura; family Ranidae; genus Glandirana; species Glandirana rugosa. The sequence continues at coordinate 2,064,593 of BLSH010489184.1, forward strand.
CACTTATATGGGATTTTTTCTTTTTAGTATTTCCAATAAAGGTTTTATCGCTTTCCTGTTTTTCAAGGTTATGGGTGACAGGTCTTGATACAATTGAATTATTGATCCATTGAAGAGTATTTGGTCATTCTGTCTGGCTTTTGTCAGGATCTCGTCTTTGAGAGGGAAACTGCTAAGACAGCAGATGATGTCTCTAGGGGGTGTTGAGTCTGGGCCTTTGGGTCTCAGGGCTCTATGTGCCCTTTCAAATTCAATGGTGGAGTCTATGGGTCTTTCCAAGACATTATTAAAGATGGACGTAAGGACAGGCTTTATTTCTTCAGAATTTATTGATTCAGGGATGCCTCTTATCCTGATATTATTTCTTCTCCCCCTGTTGTCCAAGTCTTCCATTTGTCTGTTCATGTTGATGAGGTGTGTTGAGTGTGTAGTGGTGACGTGTTCCAATCTTTTGATCGCTCTGTCCCTTTGTTTTCCTGACTTTTCATTTGTTGCTAATTGTTCAGACAGGACTAATATGTCCGCTTTGAGATCTGTGATTGCGGATGAAAAGGACTTTTTAATGTCCGCCACAATCTCCGTCATATCTCCTATTGTCAGGGGTTGGTCATGGTTGGTGATTGTCCTGGATGTCCTGTCAGAGACTAAAGAAACATCATCATCAAATTCCTCATCATCAGTGTACTCTTGTGAGTGGTTTTTAATGCCTGACATATTTTTTCCTTTCTGGGATTGGTTTTTAAAGATATCTGCGATGTCTGGACCAGATGAGCTAGCTAGTGAGCGTTGTGATCTTGTTTGTGATCCTGGTTGTTTCATTGATTTTTGGGGTTTACCCATCTTTTTCGATTGTCCCAGCTGCTTGCAAAGGATATGCGGTTTCCCTGTGTCTTTTATTAAGGTGTCATTCTGGTGTTAATTCCGGATGAAAGGTTAAGACCAGGGTTTTAAGGGGTTTTAGTTGGATTGTAGTGAAGTATCAGATAAGAATCTGATGTTTCTGTCCAAAGTACAGGTTATTTGCAAAAAAGTTCCTCAGATTCTGTCAGAGCGGGGGGAGCTGGAATCTGTGCCAAGTCTGTGGATTGTTTCAGTGTGTTCCCTGCACTGTATGAGTCAGGCCGTTTACTTTAGATCGCGGCTTCAGGCCCGCGCAGCCTATTTACTGTGATTGTGCGGGAGGGATCCAGTGGATTCCCCTGGCTATTCCCCCTATCTCTCACTGTAATCTGTGTTCTTTGGAGCTGAGGCTGGTGGTGGATTGTTTAATTGTAGTATGTAGGAAGGGTCTGGGCGCTTATCGGTAGGCCGCGTCCGGGCCTAGCGCCGGTCTGTAATCACTTGGGGGACACCAGGGTGGTTCACGGGTGTCAGTATCAGCTTTAGAGGGGTCTAGGTTCACCGCTTGTGGGGGTAGTATTGTGTTGGTGACCTGTTGTGAAGGCCGGAAACTCTCGCGGCCTAGTTCTGTGTGAAGCCGCGGCCTCGATTACCGCTCCCCGATCCCTTCGTCCGCTGCGCGAATTCCCCGATTTTGGGATGAGAATGAAGGGGATGATGTGGGCGAGCTGATGGTGTGGTTTTCAGGTCTCACCTAATAGAAGATCACTTGGATGGCTCTAATTTCTTCTTTAGATCGCCGGAGCTTTTTCTCTACACGTCCACCGCCGTGAGCTGCTAGCCACGCCCCCGATTTCTTTTTATGAGGAGGTTAGTAAAACCTTGGACAGAGGGGTGGCTGTGGATGTGGTCTACTTGGATTTTGCAAAAGCGTTTGACACTGTTCTCCACACGCGGCTAATGGGTAAGGTAAAGTCTACAGGCTTGGAAAGATCAGTTTGTAAATGGATAGAAAACTGGCTAAAAGACCAAATTCAGAGAGTAGTGGTTAATAGAGTTGAGCGAACTTCTAGAAGTCCGGGTTCTGCTGGTTCGGCAGAACTTCGGGACAAAGTCCGGGTTCGGGTCCGGACAGAACCCGAACTTTGTCCCGGACCCCGAACCCCATTGAAATCAATGGAAACCCGGACTTTTAGGTACAAAAAGTGCTGTAAAATAGTCCTGGAAGGTCCTAGAGGTCTGCAAAAGGAAGGAAATGTGGGTAAGGGTGGGACAAGTGACCTACAAAGAAATGGGGACAGGGAAATAACTTTAACCCCTTCCTTACCAGGCACTTAAACCCCCCTCCTGCCCAGACCAATTTTTGGCTTTCAGCGCTGTCGCATTTTGAATGACAATTGCGCGGTCGTGCGACGTTGCCAGACCCGTCCTCCCCCCAAATTCACGGACCATTCCTTCCCCAATTTCAATAAAGGGACAGGGGTAAAGAAACATCCAGTGAACAGGGTGGGAATGGGTGTAAAGGAAGGAAAACGTCTGGAGATCCTGGAAGGTCCTGATAAAATGTCGTGAAAAACATGGATTTTCAGGCCCAAAGGTAACTAAAGTTACCCCAAGCCCCAGGCCCTGTTTCAAGCCCAAGACAGGCCTGGGCTTGGGCCTGAAACAGGGCTTCAAGACGGCTTGGTCGTCTTGGGCCTGAAGATCTTCAAGCGAGTTGAGATAATTGGTGATGAGAGAC
>BLSH010489184.1:2068863-2094540 GCA_018402905.1 Glandirana rugosa
AAGCGACAGAATAAAAAAAAGTGTTCTTCAAAGAAGAACACTTCTTTTTATTCTGTCGCTTTTCATATTACCGCTAATGCTAGCACATCTGCTATTCACACACATGTGTTCTGCAATGTGTGTGAATAGCAGATGTGCAAGCATTAACGGTGTGGCCTGAAGGGAAATTTATCAGACCTCCATTACCTCTTCCTCCACCCTAGCTAGCACACTGCATGCCTAACGGCAGAGCCTCCGGACCACCCATTACAGGGAAGGGCCAGTGGCCCTCTGAGTGTAAGACCCTCAAAGTGCAGCTAAGTACAATGTGCTAGCAGGGTTTGATGGACTACTGCTTCCAGCCCATCCTCTTCCAGGCCACCTCAGCCCTCCTGGCTGCTCCGACCTACTCCACTGCCCAGTGACACCACTCCCCTAGGGTTGCCACATCATCCCTTTAATCCAGGACACATATTAATTACACAGGTTCTGTGGCTGATTAAGGTGGTAATTAAACTCACTCAATGCCTTATTTGCATTAAATTAGCCTCAGAACCTGTGTAATTAATATGTGTCCTGGATTAAAGGGATGCTGTGGCAACCCTATGCTCCCCTGACTGGCTCCTCTGACCTCCACAGACTGTCCACTGTATCCTCCCAGCCTGCTCCAGTCCTCTTCTCCAGCTCCCAGGTATGTCACTCACCGACAACAACACTGGTGGATCCTTTAAAAAGTATTTTCCTGTAGGCTTACCTGTAGGTAGAAACAGTAGTGGGGGGTATACTACCACTTTAAAGAAAATGCTGCCACCACGACCAAGTGGCTTTGGGTTTAACTGCACTAAGGTTTTATAATGCAAAGATTCCTTACTGATTTATTTTTATAATTATTCAGTGATCCAGTCCCGCACTCATTAGTAAGGCTACCCCCTGTAAAACAAGGGAAAGGTATTCTTGCAGTGCAAAAGTGAATCTAAACCCAAAAATGTAATATATTGCAGCTTACCAATCTGTAGATGTAAGCGGCTGCATTAGTCTTCTTTGTTTAGACTATGTTTTTACCTGGTGATCTAGTCAGTAAAACATTTCCTGATTTGGGTGGTGACACTCAGTCCTCAGCTATATCTATGGAGGAGCAACGTAGCCACCCTTAGACACCAATGTCATCAAGCTGTGGAAGGGGAGTGTTAGATGACCTAGTAGATTTAGATGGACTTTACATGAATGACCAGCAAATTAAAGCTGAACTTTATAAACAGTTAGACCCCTTTCACACCGGGTCGTTTTTCAGGCGCTGCGGTGCTAAAAAAAAAGCGCCTGTACAGCGCCTGTAAACCACCCTCCCCCCCCATTCTCCGCAGTGTGAAAGCCTGAGTGCGTTCACACTGGGGTGGTGTGCTTGCAGGACGAGAAGAAAAGTCCTGCAATCTATGGGGCAGTGCGCTGAGCAGTGTATAAAGCGCTCCTCCACTGCCCCCTCCATTGTAATTAATGGGTGACACTTCCGTCGTGCGGTGGCGCTTTCAACCCCTTGCTATCCCCCTCTTGGGGGTTAAAAGCGCCCTGCTACCGCCTGCATATCGGCGCTATAGCGCCACTATAATAGCGGTAAAGCGCCGCTAAAACTGCTTCTGCCCCCACGCCCCAGTGTGAAAGTAGCCTTATAGCCAGTCCATGCATCCAAGTGCATGGATGTGAGAAACTGTCTGTAACAATACTCGGTTTGGCAGCACCTTCCTCTGTCTTCCCTCTGCAGTCTCCAGAAGAGGATAGAGGTATCTCCAGGGCTTTTTTTAGTGGGAAAGTAGGAGAACGCAGTTCCAGCACCTCTAGCACTGAGTATATGTAATTGCAAGAGGAGCTGAGGTGTGCTGGAGGGTCTATTGATGCTGACTGCTGGAAACATCTATTGTTGCTGGTGGGGGTCTATTGTTACTGGGGGTATTTTGTTGTTCGAGGTCTATTGTTGCAGTGGGCGTCTATTGTTGGTGGAGTGGCTCTATTGTTACTGTGGGGGTGTTTTGTTGCTCTAGGTCTATTATTACAGCAGGGGACTATCGTTTGATGAATCTGTTGTTGCTGGGGGATCTATGGATCCCTTAGTCTGATTTCCACATTTCAATGAAGAGTGAGACTGAACCCACAAAATGCGTTGGGTCACCATAGATGCTATGACACACTTACTATGGACTATTTGATTACTGTATGTAACCATGTAATGGATTTGTACATTTGGGCCAACTGTTTGGCATTATGACACCTTTTACCAGTTCTATTGCTGGCATATACTTCATAAACCTGTAATATGTTTTTTATTACTGGCTGTGTGGCACTTCCTCTAAAGTCCCAATGGGCAAAACTCTGAAGTTGTATAGAAAATACAGTAGTTGTTTTCTATGTGTCCTGTTCACACCACAGTGCTGCGTTGAGGTAGGTTGCGGTGCATTGTGTAAAAATGCAGACATGCAGAACACCAGATATCATCGCACCTCAGTATATCTCAATGCACGCTGATGCATAGACGTGAATGAAGTGTAATTTTTTAAAAAAAGTAAAAATAAAAATATTTTAAAAAAAAATAGTGACATGCATAATAGCAATGCAAAAGCACCATCCCTCACTGCCCCTATACAATAGTCACATCTTTTCTGCCTTTTCTGTGCTCCACTTCCTTTCTCTTCAACCATTGGGTGGCCAGAGATAATATAACCCCTGTGCTTGCTCATTAGTGTTATATCGTCCCGGCACATAGCTCCATTCTTGGCATTTGCACTGCACTGCATCGTACACTGCACATACCCCGCAGATAGCATATACATCAGGGGTCAGCAATCTTTTTTCAATTAAGGGCCATATTCAATGTATGTGAATGCATGGAGGGCCGCATTCTCCTGCTAATAAATGAAGATAACATTACACAGCCCCCGCACCTCTGGTCCCCTTTACATTACACAGAATTAAAAAAAAAAAAAAAAAACAGTAAGGTTAGCCCAATTTCTTTGTATAATGTGAAAGATGATGTTACACTGAGTAAATACAGTATCTCACCAAAGTTAGTACACCCCTCACATTTTTATAAATATTTTATTCTATCTTTTCATGTGACAACACTGAAGAAATGACACTTTGCTACAATGTAAAGTAGTGAGTGTACAGCTTGTATAACAGTGTAAATTTGTTGTCCCCTCATAAGAACTCAACACACAGCCATTAATGTTTAAACTGCTGGCAACAAAAGTGAGTACACCCCTAAATGAAAATGTCCAAATTGAACCCAAAGTGTCAATATTTTGTGTGGCCACCATGATTTTCCAGCACTGCCTTAACCCTCTTGGGCATGGAGTTCACCAGAGCTTCACAGGTTGCCACTGGAGTCCTCTTCCACTCCTCCATGATGACATCACAGAGCTGGTGGATGTTAGAGACCTTGCGCTCCTCCACCTTCCGTTTGAGGATGCCCCACAGATGCTCAATAGGGTTTAGGTCTGGAGACATGCTTGGCCAGTCCATCACCTTTACCCTCAGCTTCTTTAGCAAGGCAGTGGTTGTCATGAAGGTGTGTTTGGGGTCGTTATCATGTTGGAATACTGTCTGTGGCCCAGATCTCCAAAGAGAGGGGATGATGCTCTGCTTCAGTATGTCACAGTACATGTTGGCATTCATGGTTCCCTCAATGAATTATAGCTCCCCAGTGCCGGCAGCACTCATGCAGCCCCAGAACATGACACTCCCACCACCATGCTTGACTGTAGGCAAGACAGACTTGTCTTTGTACTCCTCACCTGGTTGCCGCCACACACGCTTGACACCATCTGAACCCAATAAGTTTATCTTGGTATCATCAGACCACAGGACATGGTTCCAGTAATCCATGTCCTTTGTCTAATTGTCTTCAGCAAACTGTTTGCGGGCTTTCTTGTGCATCATCTTTAGAAGAGGCTTCATTCTGAGACAACAACCATGCAGACCAATTTGATGCAGTGTGCTGCGTATGGTCTGAGCACTGACAGGCTGAACCCCCACCCCTTCAACTTCTGCAGCAATGCTGGCAGCACTCATACATCTATTTCCCAAAGACAACCTCTGGATATGACGCTGAGCACGTGCACATAACTTCTTTAGTTGACCATGGTGAGGCCTGTTCTGAGTGGAACCTGTGCTGTAAAACCGCTGTTTGGTCTTGGCCACCATGCTGCAGCGCAGTTTCAGGGTCTTTGCAATCTTCTTATAGCCTAGGCCATCTTTATGTAGAGCAACAATTATTTTTTCAGATCCTCAAAGAGTTCTTTGCCATGAGGTGACATGTTGAACTATCAGTGGCCAGTATGAGAGAGTGAGAGAGATAACCCCACATTTAACACACCTGCTCCACATTCACACCTGAGACCTTGTAACACTAACAAGTCACATGGCACCGGGGAGGGAAAAAGGCTAATGGGGCCCAATTTGGACATTTTCACTTAGGGGTGTACTTACTTTTTTGCCAGCGGTATAGACTTTAATGGCTGTGAGTTGAGTTATTTTGAGGGGACAGCAAATTTACACTGTTAGGCTGGGTTTACACCTATGCGAATTGAATGTGGCTTAATTGATTTCAATGTATCAAATATGTCCGGTGCATTCGCACTCCGCATTGCACAAAAAACGTGTGCATTTTTTGTGCAATGCGGTGCGAATTCCCAGCCGTTGTGTTCAATGGGAGGGCATCTAACATGGAAATGCACTCTGCAATGAACAGGGATATTTTCCCCTGCTTGTGGCTCCGCCCTCTCCCTCCCCCCCACAGTTGCTGCGCTGTGGGAACGGACAGGAACCGCCAAACAGCGGCTCCGCCCCTTCCCGGCAGCAGACAGGCTGGAATTCGCACCGGACTGGTGTGAATTCAGCCTTATACAAGCTGTACACTCACTACTTTACATTGTAGCAAAGTGTAATTTCTTCAGTGTTGTCACATGAAAATATATAATAAAATATTTACAAAAATGTGCGGGGTGTACTCATTTTTGTGAGATACTGTTGATACCTAACATGCCATGCTTTAAAATTGCACACATTTGTGGAATGTCAACAAACTACAGTACTTAACCACTTCAGCCCCGGAAGGATTTCCAGCTTTAGGACCGGAGCCCTTTTTGCGATTCGGCGCTGCGTCGCTTTAACTGACAATTGCGCGGTCGTGCGACGTTGTACCCAAATGAAATTTGCGTCCTTTTTTTCCCACAAATAGAGCTTTCTTTTGGTGGTGTTTGATCACCGCTGCGTCATTTCTGATCGCCGCTATAAACAAAAGAAGAGCAACAATTTTGCAAAAAAAAAACAAATTTCTTACTTTTTCCTAAAATACAAATCCAAAAAATTTGGCCGATTTATATTCTTCCTCATATTTGCGATAAAAAAAATCGCAATCGGCGTTTATTGATTGGTTTGCGCAAAAGTGGTCGCGTTTACGGATGATGAGAATTCATTTTTGGGGTTTTTAATTTTTTTTTTATTTTTTACTAATAATGGCGGCGATCTGCGTTTTTTTGCGGTACTGCGATATTTCAGCGGACATGTCGGACCATTTTGACACTTTTTTGGGACCATTGGCATTTATACAGCGATCAGTGCTATAAAAATGCACTGATTACTGTGTAAATGCCATTGGCAGTGAAGGGGTTAACCTGCAGGGGGCGCTCTAAGGGTTAACTATGTTCCCTGGGCGTGTTCTAACTGTATGGGGGCTTGCCTAACTGGGGAAGGGAAGTGGTCACAGCCTTCAGGTAAAGGAAGGCTGTGATCACAGCCCTTCCCCCTCACACAGAGCGGAGGTCCGTGTTTACATACACGGACCTCCGCTCACTCGCTCCGGGGGGGCCATCGCGGCCACCCCTGGACACAGTGAGCGCGCGGGCGCGCCTCCGGCGGCGCGCACGCGCGCTCACTAAACTTGTTCCCGCAGCCGCCGTCGTATGACGGCGATTTGCGGGAACGAGCCACTTTGCCGCCGTCAGATGCCGATCGGCGGTCGGCAAGTGGTTAAAAATCTGCATAGGTGACATTTTAAACATTTCTACAGGTTATAAGTTTAGAGTTATTGCTCTTGCGCTAACGATCGTGGCGATACCTCACATGTGTGGTTTGAACACTGTTTAAATTTACGGTCGCGACTTACGTATGCGTTCGCTTCTGGGGCACTTTACATTTTTTTTTTCCTATTTATTTTTTTATTTTTTTTTATTTTTACACATTCTGATCACTTTTATTGCTGTCAGAATGAATGTAAACATCCCTTGTGACAGTAATAGGCAGTGGCAGGTACTCTTTATGGAGGGATCGGGGGTCTATAAGACCCCAAATCCCTCGTTTGGACTTAGAAGCATTCAAAAGGTCAAGTTTGGCTGTTTTGAATACTGACATATTTTTAAATTTGGCGCCTTTAAGTCTTCTGTAAACCGGTAGTGATGTCATGACATTGATCCGAGACCCGATCAAAGCCGATTCTGGTTTCGTTCGGGTCTCCGGCCAGCCGGCGGACGTGGCAGCTGGTTGTTCGGCCCTCCTGGTGGGACGGGAGATCCCAGGCAAGCTGGGGAAGGCGGCATGAGAGGGGGAGAGTCCCCTCCTGCTGCATGGTATAACAGCCGAGCGGCTTCTTAGCCACATGAGTTGTTATCTCAAGAAAGCCAACCGCCGGCTCTAAAAAAACAGCTGCAGGCATCACCCTGGCACAACCCCTTCAAGCCGAGGCCGCATATTTGCATACGGTCAGGGTGAAGAGGTTAAAATGTCAGCAGGCCGGGTGCGCGTGAATTCATCACGTGCACTGACAGCCCAGACATTTGTAGTGGCGGGCCAATGGGCAACCCCTGTAGGTTGCCAACCCCTTATATAAGTGGTTCTCAACTCCGGTCCTCGGGACCCACCAACAGGCCAGATTTAAAGTATTACCTTGATGAGATGCAGACTAGAATGCTGCAATCACTGAGCAGCAAATGATATCACCTGGGATGTATTTCAGTTATCCTGCAAACCTGGCCTGTTGGGGGGTCCCGAGGACCGGAGTTGAGAACCACTGCCTTATATACAGTATAAAAATTGCTAAGACTATAACCTGTGTTGGAAAACTTACCAAGGACCCAGCCTTGTTTTCACAGAAACTCTTCTGAAACTCCCAGAAAAGAATCCATCTCACTTGTCAGCAGTTAAATATCATCTGGAGCTGTCTTAGTTTACCAACTGAAACGAATTAGTCACAAACTGCGTATTAGGGTTTGTGCACTTTTGTTACGCTCGCACAAAAATTAGCTCATGATGCCTTCAGAGCAAAATTTTAATGAATCATATTTAGTTGGGAAAAAAAGCACGTAATAATAGTCAGAAATAAGACGTGCAAACTCACAGTAACACAGCTTCACACTTTAAATAGGAGCTGCAGCCTAAAAAGGAAGTTCCACTATAACACCTCTATTCCCCTCCTCTTTCACTTTTGGGGGGGTACCTCGTTTTAGCAGGTACCGCTCCCACTTCTGGTCCAACCAGAGCAGAAGTTCTCTCTCCTCCCCTCCCTGCTTGTAACCTTCTGGGACAGGTCACAGGTCACAGGCGGGTGTGCATCCTTTAAAGAGGCGCAGTGCAATTTGTGCATGCGCACTGGAAAGCCAGCTTTGAAGCCGCAAAGAGTGACATGCAGCTTCCCTTAGTAAACATGCCAGCGATGGGGATCTGAAGACCAGCAAAAAACCTGCCTGGGTGAGGTCGTCGCTAGATCCTTGGATAGGCAAGTAGTGGCGGCTGGTGCTCAGTATTTTGGGGGGGGTTAGTAAACCAATGTGGGAGACGTGGGGGGAGAGGGCTGTCACACCCCCCCTGCAGGAGACAGACATGAGGCCAGCGATCACCAGCACCACCAAGCACCACCAAGCACCCATTTCCCCCAGGGGAAGGGGGGCCCCCCACAGGAGACGGACATAAAGGCGGTGATCACCAGCACCACCAACCCCCCAGGGGGAGACGGATGGACGGGAAGGCGGAGGGCCTCCAGATGACAAGTCCACACGGGATGACACTGTGATCTCTCAAAGAAAAGTGCAGCCACCCTGCACAAGGCATACTCATCATTTCATGTAAATACCTGATTTACATACAGTATGTCACAAAAGTAAGTACACCCTCACATTTTTGCAAATATTTTATTATATCTTTTCATGTGACAACACTGAAGAAATGACACTTTGCTACAATGTAAAGTAGTGAGTGTACAGCTTGTATAACAGTGTAAATTTGCTGTCCCCTCAAAATAACTCAACACACAGCCATTAACCACTTCCCACCCGGCCACTGTATATATATGGCCGGGTGGGAGCTTCCCCGTTCTGACAGGACATGTATATACGTCCTGCAGAACGAGAGCTCGCAGCGCGGCCACAGGATCCAGCTGAGCAGAGATCGGGATATGGGCGCAGGGCCCCCCCCCCCCCGAGCTCAGTGAGAGCTCAGTGTGGGAGGGGGGGAGGGGGAAATCTGCAGCAATATGACAGCTCTCTGCATGATGAGGATTCCATGCAGAGAGCAGTCACAGATCGCCCCCCACACAGTGCACCAAGCACACTGATACCCCTGTCCCCATACATATAAGTGTCCCCATAAAACAGTCCCCAAAACATCTGTATGACCCCCATCACATCTGTCACCATACACAAAACATCTGTCACAGTCCCCAAAACATCTGTCACAGTCCCCAAACATCTGTCTGTCCCCGGCACATCTGTCACCATACACAAAACATCTATATGTCCCCGTCACATCTGTCACAGTCCCCGTCTCATCTGTCTGTCCGCCAACACCAAATAAACTCAGATTTGGGTTATTTTTACCAAAGAAATGTAGCAGTATCATTTTTGGTCAAAATTTATGAAGAGAAATTACTTATTTACAAAATGTTATAACATAAACAAAGAAAAATACATTGTTTTTGAAAATTTTCAGTCTTTTTTTAATTTATAGCGCAAAAAATAAAAAAATAAAAAACCCAGGGGTGATTAAATACCACCAAAAGAAAGGTCTATTTGTGTGAAAAAAATGATAAAAATTTCATTTGGGTACAGTGTCGCATGACCGCGCAATTGTCATTCAAACTGCAACAGCGCTGAAAGCTGAAAATTGGTCCGGGAAGGAAGGGAGTTTAAGTGCCCAGTATTGAAGTGGTTAATGTCTAAACCACTGGCAACAAGTGAAAATTGTGACTCGTTAGTTTTATAAGGTCTTAGGTGTGAATGGGGAGCAGGTGTGTTAAATTTGGTGTTATCACTCTCACTCTCTCATACTGGTCACTGGAAGTTCAACATGGCACCTCATGGAAAAGAACTCTCTGAGGATCTGAAAATAATAATTGCTGCTCTACATAAAGATGGCCTAGGCTATAAGAAGATTGCAAAGACCCTGAAACTAAGCTGCAGCACGGTGGCCAAGACCATACAGTGGTTTAACAGGACAGGTTCCACTCAGAACAGGCCTTGATATGGTCGACCAAAGAAGTTGAGTGCACGTGCTCAGCGTCATATCCAGAGGTTGTCTTTGGGAAATAGACGTATGAGTGCTGCCAGCATTGCTGCAGAGGTTGAAGGGGTGGGGGGTCAGCCTGTCAGTGCTCAGACCATATGCTGCACACTGCATCAAATTAGTCTGCATGGCTGTCACCCCAGAAGGAAGTCTATTCTAAAGATGATGCACAACAAAGCCTGCAAACAGTTTGCTGAAGACAAGCAGACTAAGGACATGGATTACTGGAACCATGTCCTGTTGTCTAATGAGACCAAGATAAAATTATTTGGTTCAGATGGTGTCAAGCGTGTGTGGCGGCAACCAGGTGAAGAGTACAAAGACAAGTGTGTCTTGCCTACAGTCAAGCATGGTGGTGGGAGTGTCATGGTCTGGGGCTGCATGAGTGCTGCCGGCACTGGGGAGCTACAGTTCATTGAGGGAACCATGAATGCCAACATGTACTGTGACATACTGAAGCAGAGCATGATCCGCTCTCTTTGGAGACTGGGCCACAGGGCAGTATTCCAACATGGTAACGATCCCAAACACTCCTCCAAGACATCCACTGCCTTGCTAAAGAAGCTGAGGGTAAAGGTGATGGACTGGTCAAGCATGTTTCCAGACCTAAACCCTATTGATCATCTGTGGGGCATGCTCAAATGGAAGGTAGAGGAGTGCAAGGTCTCTAACATCCACCAGCTCCGTGATGTTGTAATGGAGGAGTGGAAGAGGACTCCAGCAACCTGTGAAGCTCTGGTGAACTCCATGCCCAAGAGGGTTAAGGCAGTGGTGAAAAATAATGGTGGCCACACAAAATATTGAAACTTTGGGCCCAATTTAGACATTTTCACTTAGGGGTGTACTCGCGTTTGTTGCCAGTGGTTTAGACATATTTGACAGATCTGGCAGCATGGATCAAGTTCACAATCCAGATGGTGTTACCTCGGGGTTTCTCGGAGGGGTAAAAATCCTGCCTGATCTCTGTGAATAAGATAGGAGATGTGGGGAAGCAGCCTGTTTGCTAGAATTTTGGCAAACAGCTTGAGATCGGTATTTAAAAGAGCTATGGGACAGTAGCCTCCACATTGAGAGAGATCCTTCCCCTCCTTAGGGATCAGGGAGATATACAGTATCTCACAAAAGTCAGTACACCCCTCACATTTTTGTAAATATTTTATTCTATCTTTTCATGAGACAACACTGAAGAAATGACACTTTGCTACAATGTAAAGTAGTGAGTGTACAGCTTGTATAACAGTGTAAATTTGCTGTCCCCTCAAAATAACTCAACACACAGCCATTAATGTCTAAACCGCTGGCAACAAAAGTGAGTACACCCCTAAGTCAAAATGTCCAAATTGGGCCCAAAATGTCAATATTTTTTTGTGGCCACCATTATTTTCCAGCACTGCCTTAACCCTCTTGGGCCTGGAGTTCACCAGAGCTTCACAGGTTGCCACTGGAGTCCTCTTCCACTCCATGACAACATCACAGAGCTAGTGGAAGTTAGAGACCTTGCGCTCCTCCACCTTCTGTTTGAGGATGCCCCACAGATGCTCTATAAGGTTTAGGTCTGGAGACATGCTTGGTCAATCCATCACCTTTACCCTAAGCTTTTTAGCAAGGCAGTGGTCGTATTGGGGGTGTGTTTGGGGTCGTTATCATGTTGGAATACTGCCCTGTGGCCCAGTATCTGAAGGGAGGGGATCATGCTCTGCTTTAGTATGTCACAGTACATCTTGGCATTTATGGTTCCCCCAATGAAATGTAGCTCCCCAGTGTCGGCTGCACTTATGCAGCCCCAGACCATGACACTCCCACCACCATGCTTGACTAGACACACTTGTCTTTGCACTCCTTACCTGGTTGCCGCCACACATGCTTGACACCATCTGAAACAAACATGTTTATCTTGGTCTCATCAGACCACAGGACATGGTTCCAGTAATCCATGTCCTTACTCTGCTTGTCTTCAGCAAACTGTTTGTAGGCTTTCTTGTGCATCATCTTTATAAGAGGCTTCCTTCTGGGATGACAGCCATGCAGATCAATTTGATGCAGTGTGTGGCATATGGTCTGGGCACTGACAGGCTAACCCCCCACCCATTCAACCTTTGCAGCCATGCTGGCAGTACTTATATTTATTTCCCAAAGATAACCTCTGGATATGACACTGAGCACGTGCACTCAACTTCTTTGGTCGACCATGGCGAGGCCTGTTCTGAGTGGAACCTGTCCTGTTAACCGCTGTATGGTCTTGGCCACCGTGCTGCAGCTCAGTTTCGGGGTCTTGATAACCTTCTTATAGCCTAGGTCATCTTTATGTAGAGTAACAATTCATTTTTTCAGATCCTCAGAGAGTTCTTTGCCATGAGGTGCCATGTTGAACTTCCAGTGACCAGTATGAGAGAATGAGAGCGATAACACCAAATTTAACACACCTGCTCCCCATTAACACCTGAGACCTTGTAACACTAACGAGTCACATGACACCGGGGAGGGAAAATGGCTAATTGGGCCCAATTTAGACATTTTCACTTAGGGTGTAATTACTTTTATTGCGAGTGGTTTAGACATTAATGGCTATGTTAGAGTTATTTTGAGGGGACAGCAAATTTACACTGTTATACAAGCTATACACTCACTACTTTACATTGTAGCAAAGTGTAATCTCTTCAGTGTTGTCACATGAAAAGATATAATAAAATATTTATAAAAATGTGAGGGGTGTACTCACTTTTTTGAGATACTGTAGGCCCTTAGGGGCATCCATAGGCATAATCTTGCCCCCTGTAAGAGAACTGAGCGTGGAAACTAAATGTGGGTTAAGACCTCACACCCCACCTTCTAGAACAAGTCCTCTCCCCTCCCAAAGCACCCCCCAGTATATATCTGCCCCCCTTTCTACCCCACATTCTAACACAAGGCCTTGATCTTCCAAAGCATCCCCCAGCACATACCTGAAACCTGGGTTTAGTTTAACTATGCCCATTAGGCCCCTCCTACTGTAAAGTTTGGTCACACCCATTTTTTGCCAGTTGTTCAAAACAGGCATATAACAAGCTCCATGTGGATCTGGCATTATAGAGTCCAGTCCTGACAGAGACTACTGAGATGACAATAGCGCGTGGAAGCTAGAGATCCAAGCAACTGCCAGAGAACTGCCACTGGGAACTTCAGGAAGGTGCTGGCAAAGGAGTTGTCAGATGCCACAGACTCTGTAGCCAATTAGGAACGCGTTTCGGAGGCCAAACACCGTCTCCGTCATCCGCCTGATCTAGACCCGGCGGGGAGCTGAGGTGAGTATTGTTCAGCTTTAAGTGGCTCCTACAAGGGTAGCGCTACATGTATATGGAGGTTGAATCTCTTTTCCTCCAGATGTAAAGCGTGCCCCCTTGTCCTCTGTGATGACCTTAAAGGGGTAGTAAACCCGCCTCCTTAAAAAAAAAAAAAAACCTGCAAGACAATAGCATAATATGTTAGTATGCATTGCATACTAACATATTATGAAATACTTACCTTAGAACGAGGCACCCGATGCCCGAGTTGGTCAGCGCTAAGGACGCTGACATGTTGGTCCTCTTCTTTCTTCCGGGTACACGGCTCCGGTGCTGTGAGTGGCTGGAGCCGCATGACGTCACTCCCATGCGCGGGAGCTCTTCTTTCCGGCAGCCAGCTCTGAGTTGCCGGACGCCTCGGCCGGATCATCAGAGCGCATGCGCCGCTAATGTCAGTGGCTGCATGCAGGGCGAATATCTCCTAAACCATGCAGGTTTAGGAGATATTTTTTTTACCTACAGGTAAGCCTTATTATAGGCTTACCTGTAGGTGAAAACAGTAGTGGTGGGTTTACTACCACTTTAAGGTGAATAACTCAACACCAAGTTCACTATAAGGATCACATATGTATTTATATATGGTGATCATATCCCCCATTAAAAAATCATTACATTTTAGCTTTAAAGTAAGAACTGAGGAGTAAAATACATAACTCCGTCCCCAGAGTTAGCTCTTAGCAATTTCCTGAGAGCAACGTAATCTGTCTTTCCAAAGAAATCTCATTATACCCGTCACATCCAAAATACACTGTAACCGTAATTGTTGGAATGGTACAATGTCAATGGGTAAGAACCATGAACTGTTATGAACTTCAAAAAGGCTGATGAATCCTGTGTACATTTCCCATTCCACGCACAATGCTGCCAAGAACAGTTTACTGACTATTAAACACCTGGTCAGTCATCTCTATCTGTAAACTGCAGGATTTATTAAATCAATGGGCTGGAAAATCGTGCTATATTAAATGGCAGACGTTTGCCTTACAAATAGCAAAATAGTTATTAGAGACAGGCAAATCGCAAAGGGAAATCTCATAAATAAATGTTTGCTCACCTACCTGAAGCATAATTGTAATGCAGGGAAGAATATTAGCTGTAAGCAACAAAGTGCATAAAAATGTTACAGAATATCTAGCTGGGTGTTGTCAGCTTTGTCTCATAAAGGTGCCTTAACCACTTCACCCCCAGAAGGATTTCCCATGTTAGGACCAGAGCACTTTTTGCGATTCGGAATAGCGTCACTTTAACTGACAGTCGCGCAGTCTTGCGACGCTGTACCTAAATTTGCAATTTGCGTCCTTTTTTCCCCCTCAAATAGAGCTTTTTTTGGTGGTATTTGATCACCTCTGCGTCATTTCTGATCACCGCTCTAAATAAAAAAAGATCCAAAAAAAAATATAAATAAACAAATGTATTCATCGGTCTTGGCCGATTTATATTCTTCCTCATATATAATAAACACAACTTCAGCGCCAACCTCGTGCAGATAATTAAACAGTGAAAAACAATATTATTATATATAATCCATAATATAAAGTAAAATGTTCAGCCGTAATCATAACTAAATCAGGTGCAGAAAATAGTCCATAACTGTCCGTAAAATATATATAATCGGCTGATGATGTGATAGAGTGACAATTGTGCTCTTCAGTGCTTCATACAGATACGTGCAAAGTGTGCAAAAAACGTGCCAAGTGCTCACGACCCCTCTTGTGTCCCCACTCACCGGAAGGAATGGACCTACTGCTTTGCAGTCAGCAGGTCAAAAACGCAGGGTGATGGTTAGAGGTGGTTCCTGGCTGAACACTGGAGCAGGTGTATATAAAGCTGTTTCCCTGAATGTATCAATCCTTGGTGACTCGAGAAAGCAAGGGAACACTCATAGTGTAAACCATAAAAAGACTCGTTTATTTGCGCATATAAATTTCTACTTACAGGAATTCCATGTTAAAACTGCATAGATTGATAACACAGCGTGGTGACTAGTTTGGCGAGCGTCCGCCTCTCTCACACCGCCGGCGGACGTGACGTGTACAGCTGCTAAGGGCCGGAAGTGACGTCAACGCGTTTCGCTTCCTGTGTCAAAGCGGCATCACGGACGTTAATTTCCGGCCATTACACATGTAACGTCCGTGATGAAGCTTTGACACAGGAAGCGAAACACGTTGACGTCACTTCCGGCCCTTCGCAGCTGTACACGTCACGTCCGCCGGCGGTCTGAGAGAGGTGGACGCTCGCCAAACTAGTCACCACGCTGTGTTATCAATCTATGCAGTTTTAACATGAAATTCCTGTAAGTAGAATTTTATATGCGCAAATAAACAAGTCTTTTTATGGTTTACACTATGAGTGTTCCCTTGCTTTTTCGAGTCACCAAGGATTGATACATTCTGGGAAACAGCTTTATATACACCTGCTCCAGTGTTCAGCCAGGAACCACCTCTAACCATCACCCTGCGTTTTTGACCTGCTGACTGCAAAGCAGTAGGTCCATTCCTTCCGGTGAGTGGGGACACAAGAGGGGTCCTGGCACTTGGCACGTTTTTTGCACACTTTGCACGTATCTGTATGAAGCACTGAAGAGCACAATTGTCACTTTGTCACATCATCAGCCGATTATATATATTTTACGGACAGTTATGGACTATTTTCTGCACCTGATTTAGTTATGATTACGGCTGAACATTTTACTTTATTTTATGGATTATATATAATATAGTTTTTCACTGTTTAAGTATCTGCACGAGGTTGGCACTGAAGTTGTGTTTATTATATATCTTAGCTTTTTGCTTAAATTACAGCATCCTTCTAGTGGGAAGCCAACAGTTTCCCCAATTAATTTTCACATCTTTTTGGGTTTATATATATTCATCAGTTTGGTGTTTATATATTTTTGTTTAAAAAATTTTCTTGTCTCACGGCGCAAGCAGTTTTTAGTTTATATACATATTCTTCCTCATATTTTTGGTAAAAAAAAAATCGCAATCAGCGTTTATTGATTGGTATCGGCAAAAGTTGACGCGTTTACAAACCATGATGGTGTTTTTACATTTTTTTTTTTACTGGTAATGGCAGCGATCTGCGATTTTTATCTGGACTTTGACATTGGGGTGCACATGTTGGACATTTTTAACACTTTTTTGGGACCAATAACATTTATACAGCGATCAGAAATTTAAATATCCACTGATTATTGTATAAATGTCATTGGCAGTGAAGGGGTTAAACTGCAGGGGGAGATCTAGGCGTTAACTGTGTTCCCTAGGCGTGTTCTAACTGTGAGGGGGCTGGGCTACCATTGGCATAAGAGATCTAACTGATCCCAGTGACAGGGATCAGTAGATCTCTTACATTCCCACTGACAGAGCTGGGAACCGCTGTGTTTACATCGGCAGTTCCTCGTTCTCCATCTCTGGCAGGTCATCGCGGCTAGCTGCCAGACATTGGATCCGCCCAAGCCACAGGCACATTCCTGCAGAGTGCGGCAGGCATGAGAGCACGCCGCCCGCTAGCTGCGCACGTGTGATTTGCCGTTTATGTACGGCGATTTGCGGGACAGCGCCACAGTGCAACAGAAAATATGTGGCACTCGGTCGGGAACCAGTTAAACTCCTTTTTTATTCATTAATATGGGCCCACAGACAAAAAAAGAAGCAGCTCTGGCTACAATACTCACCTTTAATCTGGAGCTGACCTCTGCAGTACATATTTTTTGCCACATGGTGTCCTTTTTTCAGGTTCAATGAAACCCACCATCATTCAGCTTGGAAATGTGAGGACATACACTATATTGCCAAAAGTATTGGGACACCTGCCTTTAAACACACATGAACTTTAACCCCTTTACACCTAAGCCTTTTTCCGACACTTGTTGTTTACAAGTTAAAATCAGTATTTTTTGATAGAAAATTACTTAGAACCCCCTAACATTATATCTATATTTTTAGCAGATACCCTAGAGAATAAATCAACAGCCGAGAGGCTGCTTAGCCACATCAGTTGTTATTACAAGAAAGCCGACCGTCCGCTCTAAAAAAATGGTACCTGCAGCTGCAGGCAGTACAACCCCTTGAAGCCGAAGGCCACATATTTGTGTTACGTCAATGTCAAGGGGTTTATGGTATCCCAGTCTTAGTCTGTAGGGTTCAATATTGAGTTGGCCCACCCTTTGCAGTTATAAAATCTTCAACTCTTCTGGGAAGGCTGTCTACAAGGTTTTAGGAGTGTCTATGGGAATGTTTGACCATTCTTCCAGAAGCACATTTATGAGGTCAGGCACTGTTGTTGGGTGAGAAGGCCTGGCTCGCAGTCTCTGCTCTAATTCATCCCAAAGGTGTTCTATTGGGTTGAGGTGAGGACTCTGTGCAGGGTCCTGACTCTGTGCAAGTCTTTATGGACTTTCCAAAATGTTCCCAAAAAGTTGAGAGCATGAAATTGTCCAAAATGTCTTGGAATGCTAACGCTTTACGAGTTCTCTTCACTGGAACTAAGGGGCCAAGCCCAACCATTGAAAAACAACTCCACACCACAATCCCCAGACCGCCCCCTAGGTAACACCCACATGTGATGCTGAGCCTCCATGATAGAAACAAACTGAAATCCAGTCAATGAAGAGGCGGGCTCTGTCTGGAGAGAGAAGCTCACAGTGTGCAGTGAAATCAGAGTAAGCAATATCAGTACAGGAGAGGAGCCGGTACAACTGTGCAAGACTGATGGGAAGGCTTTAAGAATTAGATCTAGAGAGTTGAAGGTGAAGCCTGTCCATGGTGTGGTAACTAGCGGATGGCCGAGATACCCTTAATCCATCAGCGGAGCATTTCGTGAAGTGTGTCATTGTTATTTTACTAGTGCCTGAGGAAAATGACATTGCAGAATAATGATGTGATATTTCACAATGGGGAATTGTCATGGGCCGCTATAGAAGCCGATAGAAAAAAATATATTCACAGATTTATGACGACTGTCATGTCTTGTAGCATTGAGGCGATCCTGGTGATTGAAACAGATCCGTATAATTATTATACGTCAACAGCAAGTGATGTGAAGAAATATAAAAGAAACTTGAAGTAAAGGAAAAACTTGAGTATTTGAACACTTAGCTAGACTTTTTTATGTGGACTGGCTGTTGTCAGGACAGACTTTTAGAAGTTTTACTTTTAGATCAAGAGACAAAAAATGCAGGACTCTAGAAGATTCATGGGGAAAAAACGAAATAAAAATAACTAGGTCAGCATGGTACATTTTCTATTTGTACCTGGATGTTTTGTACTGCGTTCACCAAGGTTTCTAGAAAATGTACTGTGCATTTTATATGTAGAGCAGCCTTCTCAGCTTTTGTAACATGGAGGAACCCTTGAAATATCTTCTAAGTTTTAAGGATCCCCTGCAAATAATTTGATATCTACATAATCAGCGAGAAGAATGCTTCTTACATTGGGGATCTGAAGGAAGTATGCTTCTTACATTGGGGATCTGAAGGAAGTATGCTTCTTACATTGGGGATCTGAAGGAAGTATGCTTCTTACATTGGGGATCTGAAGGAAGTATGCTTCTTACATTGGTGGCCAGTGGAAAGTATTCTTCTTATATTGATGGTCAGTGGGAGGAATGCTTCTTACATTGGGGGTCACTGGTCAGAAGGAAGTATGCTTCTTAAATTGTCAGAAGGAAGTATGCTTCTTATGTTGGTGGTCAGTGGAAAGTATGCTTCTTACCTTGATGGTCTGAAGGAAGTATGCTTCTTATATTGGTGGTCAGAAGGTATGCTTCTTGCATTGATGGTCAGTGGGAAGAATTATTCTTACATTGGTGGTCACTGGGCAGAAGGAAGTATGCTTGTTAAATTGCCAGAAAGAAGTATGCTTCTAACGTTGGTGGTCAGTGGAAGTTATGCTTCTTACATTGATGGTCAGTGGGAAGTATGCTTCTTACATTAATGGTCACTGGTCAGAAGGAAGTATGCTTCTTAAATTGTCAGAAGGAAGTATGCTTCTTACGTTGGTGGTCAATGGAAAGTATGCTTCTTATATTGATGGTCAGAAGGAAGTATGCTTCTTACATTGTCAGAAGGCAGTATGCTTCTTACATTGATGGTCAGTGAGAAGAATGCTTCTTACATTGGTGGTCAGTGAGAAGAATGCTTCTTATATTGGTGGTCAGTGGAATGTATGCTTCTTACATTGGTAGTCAGTGGAACGTACAGTATGATTCTTACATTGATGGTCAGAAGGAAGAATGCTTCTTACATTGGTGATCAGTGAGAAGTACACTATATTGCCAAAAGTATTGTGGATTGCTAGTCATAGTCCTTAGGGTTCAATATTGAGTTGGCTCCCCTTTGCAGCTATAACAGCTTCAACTCTTCTGGGAAGGCTGTCCACATGGTTTAGGAGTGTCTATGGGAATGTTTGACCATTCTTCCAGAAGTGCATTTGTGAGGTCAGGCACTGATGTTGGATGAGAAGGCCTGGCTCACAGTCTCCACTCTAATTCATCCCAAAGGTGTTCTATCGGGTTGAGGTCAGGACTCTGCGCAGGCCAGTCAAGTTCCTCCAACCCACACTCCCTCATCCATGTCTTTATGGACCTTGCTTTGTGCAGTGGTGCGCAGTCATGTTGGAACAGGAAGGGTCTGTCCCCAAACTGTTCCCACGAAGTTGGGAAATTGTCCAAAATGTCTTTGAATGCTGATGCCTTAAAGAGGTTGTAAACCTTCCTGTATGATTTGTACCTATAGGTAAGCCTAGAATAAGGCTTACCTATAGGTACAGTAAATATTTCCTAAACGTGCACCTTGAAGGAATGGCCACACATGCCATTTTTTCAGAAGTCACTGCCATGTTGACAGTTGAAATATTTAGAAGCAAGGACATTTCACAGATGGACTTATTGCACCGGTGGCAACCTATCATGGTATAACACTTGAATTCACTGAGCTCCTGAGAGCGACTCATTCTTTCACAAATGTTTGTGCAAGCCCTGGCAAAAAGTATGGAATCACTACTCGTGGAAAATGTTCATTCAAACGTTTAATTAAGTAGAAAAAAAATAAGCACAGACAAGCCTCCAAACTATTTTCATATAAAGTGGTTGTCAACTCATGACAACCATTTTAACCTACAGGTAAGCCTATAATAAGGCTTACCTGTAGGTGCCCTGCATATCTCCTAAACCTGCACAGTTTAGGAGATATACAGCATACTGCTGTTGCCAACGTCATTTGACACATGCACATCCGTGCCGTTCCTTTACTGTGATCGTGCCGTGACTGGCGGCTCCTGCGTGCATGCGCGGGAGTGGCGCCATGTGACTCCGGCCAGTCACAGAGCCGGAGTCACGGTCCCGGAAGGAAGAGGGGCAAAAGATGGACGCTGCCAGCACAGGGGACATCGATGGGCGTCGCAGGCTTCATTTTCTTAAGTAATTGACACATAATGGGCTACTATGCGATGCACAGTAACCTATTATGCTTCTACTTTGCAGGGGAATATTGAGGAAGTAAAACCCCATCAGGGTTTACTTCCTCTTTAACATTCCAACCCTGTGGCTTTAAGAAAGACTTAACAAAATAAAAAAAAATGAAAACTGTAGTCAATTGCAACTGTTTTTGCAGATCAGACAGAGGAAAAAAATATGGAATCACTCAATTCTGAGGAAAGTATTATGGAATCATGAAAATAAAACACTACAGTACATCACTAGTCCTTTGTTGTACCACCACTGGCTTTTTGAATTCTGTAAGGCATGGATTTAGCTATCGACAAACAGTATTCTTCTTCAATCCAGCTCCAACTTTCTCTTATTGCAATTGTCAGATCAGCTTTGCAGGTTGGAGCCTTGTCATGGACCATTTATTTTTCATTTTCACTGATTTTCAATTGGATTGAAGTCTGGACTATTTGCAGGCCATGCCATTGACATGTCTTTCTTGAAGGAAAGTTTTCAAGGCTTTTGCCCTATGGCAAGATGCATTATCATCCTGAAAAATTATATCATCATCACCGAACTTCCTTCCAATAGATGGAATAACAAAAGTGTCCAAAATCTCAATATAAACTTGTGCATTTATTGAAGATTTAATGACTGTCTTCTCCCCCATACCTTTTACGTGACATGCAAACCCCATGTCATCAATGATTGCGGAAATTTGCATGTTTTCTTCAGGCAGTCGTCTTCATTCTTTTCATTAGAACGGCACCAAACAAAAGTTCCAGCATCATTACCATGTCCAATGCAGATTTGTGATTCATCGCTGAATATCACTTTCACCCAGGCATCCCCAGTCCATCATTGCTTTTCTTTAGCCCACCGTCACCTTGTTCTTTTCTGTTTAGGTGTTAATGATGGTTTTCGTTTGGCTTTTCTGCATGTAAATCCCATTCCCTTTAGGTGATGTCTTAAGCCTCGTACACACGGGACGACGATCGTATACAACAGGTCGTACGAACGACCGCTGTATGCGAAATCGATCGTTCGTACGCACGATTAGAACAGCCGACATACGAAGGTCGTACAACGGGAGTTGTATGAGCAGACTAGAAAACTTGGTCGTACCAACAAGCGGTCATACGACCATTGTATCGTGTGCACAGAGCAGTTAGTACAACAAGTTGTAGTGTGCAAAACATGCATGCTCCAAAGTCAGGAACGGCCGGATGCTAATTACATGCACCTGAACGTTCTTTCTGTGGTCGTACGATCGTGTAGTGCAGTCAGTATGCAAGTTGCATTATCCAACATACGATTTGAGACGATCGTACGTACGATCGTCGTCCCGTGTGTGCGAGGCTTTACAGTTCGGTCACAGACATTGACTCCAGTTTCTGACCATTTGTTCCTCAATTGCTTTGTTGTTCATTTTCTGTTTTCAACTCACCGCCTTAATCTCCCCACGCATCACAAACTTACTGAAGGACAAATCAGTATGGATGTCACACCCCTTCCTCAAACTCAATCTTTCTAAAGCCTCGTACACACGGGATGACGATCGTACTTATGATCGTCTCAAATCGTATGTTGGATAATGTAACTAGCATACTGACTGCACTACACGATCGTACGACCACAGAAAGAACGTTCAGGTGCATGTAATTAGCATCCGGCCGTTCCTGACTTCTGAGCATGCGTGTTTTGCACAATACAACTTGTTGTACTAACTGCTCTGTACACACGATACAACGGTCGTATGAGCGCTTGTTGGTACGACCAAGTTTTCTAGTCTGCTCATACAACTCCCCTTGTACGACCGTCGTATGTTCAGCTGTTCTAATCGCGCGTACGAACGATCGATTTTGCATACAACGGTCGTTAGTATGACCTGTTGTATACAATCGTTGTCCCGTGTGTATGAGGCTTAAGACTTATCTTGTCATATTTCCTTCTCCCCGATTCCCACCACAAGACTTTACCATCAAAATCAACGGCATAACCATTGGTCCCTCCAAACATGCCAGGGTGCTGGGTGTAATCCTAAGCTCTCACCTTTCCTTCAACCCCCACATCCAATCACTTGCTAATTCTTGCCACCTTAACATCTCCAGAATTTGCCCCTTCCTAACTAACGACGCCACAAAATAACTTATTCACTCCTTGGTTATTTTCCACCTTGACTGCTGCAACTCCCTACTCACCGGCCTACCCTTACACAGGCTATCCCCCCTTTAGTCTATCATGAATGCTGTTGTCAGATTAATATACCTCACTAACCAATCCGTGACTGCTTCCCCTCTCTGCGAATCTCTTCACTGGCTTCCCCTACCCCATTGTATAAAATTCAAAATGTTAACCACAACATACAAGGCCATCCACAACATCACCCCCAGCTACATCACCAACCTCATCTGCAGATATCACCCAAACCGTCCTCTCTGCTTCTCCCATCTAGCTCCCATGTTTGCCTCCAGGACCTCTCCAGAGCCTCTCCCTTCCTCTGGAACTCCCTGCCCCAGTATTTCCGGTCAGCTCCTAACCTGTACGCCTTTAGGCGATCCTTGAACTCACTTATTCAGGGAAGCCTACCTCACCTCCATCTAAGAACTGTACTTGAGTTCCCTCCATCAGACCATCCCCTGCAGCCACTACCTTTTGTACCACCTCCCCCTCCCTTTAGATTGTAAGCTTCATGAGCAAGGCCCTCCTATTCTTTCTGTATTAAACTGTATTGTAAATTGTACTGTTATTGTAAAGCACTGCGTAAATTGTTGCCGCCATATAAATCCAGTATATATCTTAATACTTTGATGTCTTCCTTGGTCTACCAATACGCTTCCCTTTAAAAACCTTTCCATTTGATTTGTACTTGGTCCAGATTTTAGATACAGCTGACTGGGAACAAGCAACATTCTGTGATGATTTGCCTTCTTGAAGAAGTTTTATAATCCTCTCCTTTGTTTCAATTGACATTTCTTGTGTTGGAACCATGACTCATGTCAATAAGGTTGGTGCATTAGCTTGCCAAGGTGTGCAAGCTCTCTTTTTAACTGCAGACTAATTAGCAGATGTAATCTGATGCAAATGTTTGTTTTAGAGCTGCAAAGTACATGGTGATTCCATATTTTTTTCCTCTGCTTCATCAAAAAAAAACAGTTGCAATTGACTACAGTTTTCTTTCTTTTTTTTTATTTTTTTTTTAAGTATTTCTTAAAGCCAGAAGGTTGGAATGTTAAATAAAAATAGTTTTGAGGCATGCCTGTGATTAGTTTTTTTTTCTACACAAGTAATCACTTCAATACCTGGCACTTAGAACACTTCCCGCCCAGACCAATTTTCAGCTTTCAGTGCTATTGCAATTTGAATGAGAATTACGCGGTCGTGCGACACTGCACCCAAACAAGCTTTTTATCATTTTGTTCTCACAAATAGAGCTTTCTTTTGGTGCTAGTTGATCACCCCTGCGGTTTTTATTTTTTGCGCTATAAATAAAAAAAGACCGAAAATGTTGAAAAAAATAAAGTCTTTGTTTCTGTCACAAAACTTTGTATAAGTACATTTTCTCCTTCACTGACGGGCACTGATGTGGCTACACTGATGGGCACTGATGAGACTACACTGACAGGCACTGAGGAGGCAGTACAAGTTGGCACTGATGAGGAGGCACTGATGAGGTTGCACTGATGATGGGGCACATATGCAGACATGATGGGCGGCACTGATAAGCAACACTGACGGGCACTGATACGTGGCACTAATATGCGAAACTGATGGACACTCATAGGCGGCACTGATAGGTGACATTGGGCACTGATAGGTGGCACTGTTGCGCACTGATAGGTGGCACTTTTAGGTGGCACAGGTGGGCACTTTTAGGTGGCACAGGTGGGCACTTTTAGGTGGCACAGGTGGGCACTTTTAGGTGGCACAGGTGGGCACTGATAGCTGGCACAGATGGGCACTGATAGGTGGCACAGGTAGTCACTGATAGGTGGCACTGGTGCATATAGCACTGTTAGGGATGGCACTAGCAGGCATCACATATGGGCTCAGTGCCATCCCTACAGTGCACTGTATTGCCCTTGCCTGGTGGTCTAGTGGGGGCTCCCTGGTGGTCCTGGGCAGCCTCCATGTTCCCTCCCTGGTGGTCCTGGGTGGCCTCCTCATGGTGTCCGGGGGGCAACCCTGGGGGCCCTGGTCGGCTTCCTGGTGGTCCAGTGGGGTGATCCTGAGGGGGGCTGCACTGATAAACGTTCAGCACAGCCCCTGTCAAGAGAGCAGCTGATCGGCTGTCCACTGCTTAGGTCTGCAGACCTGAGCAGAGGAAAAGCCGATAAATGGATCTTCCTATTTAAACTGTGATCAGCTGTAATTGGTCACGGCTGATCACATGGTAAAAGGCTTCCGATGGAAACCTTTTACCACGGTCAGTAATGTGGTGGGTCAGACTGACCCACGGCACCACCGGATCGCCGGGATGCGTGCCCCCGCGGGTGCACGATCGCGGATTATCCTGATGACATCAATAGATGGCCAGTCAGGATAATGATCCCCCACCCGGCCATCATTTGTCAATAGGCCGGGCGGGAAGTGGTTAAACAATTGAATAGACATTTTCAAAGAGTGAGAGTGGTGATTCCATACTTTTTGTCAGGGGTTGTAGAAGCAGTCTGCATGCCTAGGTGCTTAATTTTATACACCTGTGGCCATGGAGGTGATTGGAACACCTGAAGCCAATGATTTGGAGAGATGTCCCAATACTTTTGACAAGTGTAGGTTACATTGGTGGTCAGTGGAAAGAATACTCTCCTTACAGATAGCTAAACGGTGGAACAGTGGAATATGTCTGGGCAAAGTGCATAAGCAAAGAAGCTGATGGTTAAAACGTGACAAAAACAGCTGTCATATGTAGTGTTGAGCGAACCCGGACTGTAACGTTCGGGACCGTACCGAACTTTTGGGTGTCCGGGAACCGGACCCGAACACGGACATTTCAAAAAACGTTTGGGTTCGGGTTCTGGGTTCTGGTAGTTAATCACGCATGTTGAATAGCTGCAGGGCAGCCAATCAACAAACGTTTCACTGGTTTGCCCTTAGAAGCCATCACAGCCATGCCTACTAATGGCATGGCTGTGATTGGCCAGTGCATCATGTGACCCAGCCTCTTTATAAGCTGGAGTCACAGGGCTGCATGTCACATGCTCTTGGGTTAGGGTAGGGAGAGGAAGCTGCCGGCGTGAGGGAGAGATTACAGACATTTTAACATCTGATCCTGCATCCTGAGATTACTACTGCTGTGCTGTTGCTCTGAGGGACAGATAGCAGAAATTTGAGATTTCACATACCGCTGCTTTGAGTTGCAGATCAAACTCTGCATAAAACAACGATCGCTACGATCATGCACAACGAT
>BLSH010489184.1:2112985-2127262 GCA_018402905.1 Glandirana rugosa
GGCGCGCGGGAAGCGAGATTCTGCAGGACGTCCATGGACGTCCTGTCAGAATAACCCGACCGCGCTGTGGACGTCTTTTGTCTATAGCGCGGTCGGGAAGTGGTTAAACCCTCACATGCCTGCCTGCTTGCGGTTTTCTCTGGCGCTGTAAACTAAGCCACGCATGCGCAGCTCAGCTTACATTGGCGGGCAGGATTCTGAGTGTCAGGATGAAAAGCATGCGCGATTTTGCCCCGATTTTACCATGTTTACAGTGTATTTTTCATAGGTCATGTGACTCAAAAACGCAAGGTGCATTTTTGGTGTGTTTTTGCCCAAAGCACCCTGTCCATGTAGAGGGCATGTGGCTTGGTATAGCTCACTCGTCCCCACCCCCTCCTGCCATGCCAGGGCTGCGTGCTCAGATAAGGGTCTGGTTTGCATTTCAATGAGGAGGTGTGTTTTTTGTGCGTTTTTTTCAACTGATCAAATATGCACCAAAAATGCGGCAAGCAGGATTTTTAATACTGCAACGTACCAGTGTGAAGACATACATAGAATTTCAAGTGATGCGTTTTTCTTGAACTTTTCTTGCGCTTTTTTTTAAACGCAAAAAAAGCACTTCAAAAACTGCTCAGCGTGAAAGCAGCTGAAAAGGTATTGATAATGGCTGAAAATAAATTCATATATATTCACATTCATGATATTAATTAATAAAACAAATATAATACAATTATTTATAAAATATATATATATTTTTTAAAACTGTTCATTTCGGTTTCAGTTTTCAGCCAAGTGCATCCTGAATTTTTTGTTTTGGTCCAGAATTTTCATTTCGGTGCACCACGAAATGTATCTTCATGTTATTTTCTAATCAATTCTTAATTTTCTATTCAATTCATATACAAAAAATAACAAAACTAGCAAAAAAAAATAATTTTAAAAAAGTAGTATTACTGTAGATTAAAAGTTAATATCTCTAATATGTTTTTGCAACACTTAAAAAATGACGGATAAAACAAAAACAACAGCAAAAAAAATAACACTGATCAGTCATTACATTATATAGTGCTACCCCTGCAGGAACTGCTGGTTAATTTGGGTGCTCTACTCTTGTCCAGCCCTGTGTGGGGCCTCAACCTCATTAAAACCCCAGTATATCTCTCTGTGAACTTTTACAAGCATAAAAGAATTAAACTTACTACTCTATGACAGAATAACAGAAAGTATTGGCAAGTTGTAGTCTACCAGCATTAACATAACAGTGCATACACAATCAGCTTCACAGGGTCCCTTGCAAAGAGTTTAAATTCTAGCATATACTGTGACCCCCAATTGCATGAACAGAAGCTCTCCATATGAAAATAATTTCCCCAGGTGACCCAAAAAATAACAATGGATTTAAGGCTATGTCATTTGAGAGCTCTTGAACAAGGAGACTAGCTTTAGGCCCAAGGGTAAGAATTTAAAGTTAAACACAAGTCTGTCCTCAGGGCAAAGTTTCCTGAATACAGTCCCCAATGTAAATCTTCTGCCAGCTACGTTGGGGCCCTTGAGGACATTGGTGCATGGGGGGGCATGTCTGTAGACTGAATAGTGATAGTACTGCACTTCAGAATTTGGATTGAATAATGAAGCATGAGTCTTTGAATGCAGTTGAATACTGGGTGATTTGATAAAGGGGTGTACATAGCTGCAGCACTTTGATGAAAAGAATAGGCAAATTGGCTGCGTTGGGCCTGGTTCAGCCATCGCAGCAGCAATTAGGACAATGGGGCATAGGAAGGTTACACCTGCAGCTTCTTATAAGAAGACTGATGACATCAACAAGGGTTCAGCAGAACGATGCTTCTGCAACCTGCTCACCACTCTCTCTCTAACTGGAAAGATGACAAATAACTTGGCGTTTCACCTTTGTGGTTCCTCCAGCTTGCCCGAACAGTGATGGCCTGGGTCACAGACTGGCAATCCAGCTCAGGTTCTGGAGCAGTCAATTCCACAGTAAAGCTTATCTCACCTGGCTCTGGATGCAACAGCGTCTAGCATACAGTCATTCACTGGCTCTTTTTGCTCCCAACAAGACATAGTACAAGACTTCTTCCTTTCAGCCTCTCTCTGGTTGGTGCTCACCCCAACTGCCCCACTCCTTCCTGGACTTTTCTATTAACAAGGCCCCCTCCTGCTCTTAGTTATCATTGGGTATTGTAGTAATTTCCCAGTGAAGTCAGCGATTCCGATCTTCCTCCAGACTACATCTCCCAGAGTGCTGCAGCCCAAAATCAATCACAAAGTGCACCTGCTTCTGCCATCTTGTGGATAAAAAGATTCCTGCAGAACCTGTAACATTACCCTCTGTAACAATTATGCCCACTGACAGGCAGGGCCATAGATAAGGGGTTACCATCAGTCCTTCTGTACAGGACCTCGGTCAGAAGGGGGGCCCAGGCAGCAGGGTGAATAGGATGTAAGCACGGAGGATGATTGGTGTGGCTGGGGGGCAATTACTGAAACCAATCCTCTGTATGGCTCTCTCTCTCTCTCTCCCTCCCGCTGGCTTTCAGCTGCTGCAGAAAGAGCCATGCAGGGGATCGGTTCCAGTAATTGCCCCACCAATCCCCCCCCTCCACCACACCCATCACCCTCCCTGTGCACCATACATTTCCCCCTGTGTGCCCCCCAACCCTGCAGCACTACTGGCTTCCCTCCTCTTCTTCCTGCTGGCAGCTGCAAGCACACAAGAGGATCTTTCAAGATTGAGAGTGGGGGGGAAGGGTTAGGTAAATATGTCATATTTACCAGCCCCTTCCTTTCCTAAATGAACACAATGAGTGATCGGTACCAATCACTCACTGTGTTCTTTCATAACTGAAGCATTGGCTTTATGGGGCCCCATATCAGGTTGTATGGGGCCCCTGTTTGGTTGTCTCTATGGGGCCCTTTGTGAGGTTGTCTGTATGGGGCCCCGTGGTTTTGAACAGCAGCCCTGCTGACAGGTAAAGTGAATAACTGATTATCTTGTTACAAAGGCATCTAAGTGGATTGGATATATTAGGCAGCAAGGAACTCTATTGTCCCTGAAATTGAAATCATAAGGTTTTGAGCAACTTTGACAAGGGCCAAAAAGTAATGGCTAGATGACTTGGTCAGAGAAACCCCAAAACTGCAGCTCTTGTGGGATGTTCCCGGTCTGCAGTGGTCAGGACCTACCAATAGGAAGGAAAACTGGAAAAATGGTGACAGGGCCATGGATGGCTAAGGCTCATTGATGCATGTGTGGAACAAATGCTGTCCCGTGTAGTCTGATCCAATAAAAGAGCTACTGTAGCTCAGATTGCTGAAAAAGTTAATGCTAGTTCTGATAGCAACACGTTAGAACACACAATGCATCATAGTTTGCTGCATATAGGGCTGAATAGCTGCAGAACGGTCAGGGTGCCTGTGCTGATCCGTGTCCACAGCTAAAGGCACCTACAATGGGCATGTAAGCATCAGAACTGGACCATGGAGCAATGGAGGAAGGTGACCTGGTCTGATGAATCACGTTTTCTTTTGCATCATGTGGATGCCATCACTTACCTGGGGAACAGATGGCACCAAGATGCAGTATGGGAAGAAGGCAAGCTGGCAGAGGCAGCGTGATACTTTGTCTAGCGGACTCCATGCCTCCATGGGTGAGGGCTGCTTTGGAGGTAACAGGGGGACCTACCCAATATTAGGTGGGTGGTCATAATGTTATGGCCGAGATAGAAATAAAAAAAAAAAGAGCAGAAAAAGTATTACTTCAAGTAGGGTAAAATATAAGAGCCAGGAAACTATAGATCAGTACACCTTACTGTTGATATGGGTAAATTATCTGCAGGTGTAGGAGATTATATTAAAAAGTCATCAGTGGTGTATCATAAGGCAGAGAGCCAATTTCTCTTCCATCTGTATATCACTGACCCCAGTGGGTGAAATAGAAAATACTATAGAGATTTTTTTTCTTACAACACAAGATTGTGTAAAAATAGTAAAACTCAGCAGGATATTAATATATTGAATGCAAATCTTGGTATTATGGGGTTGATTTACCAAATAAACTGTGCACTCTAGAAGTGCAGTTGCTCCAGAGCAAGGTTCTCCAAACTTTCTAATCAAAGGGCCAGTTTACTGTCCTTCAGACTTTAGAGTGTGGCAGAAAATGTCCCAGCATCAATGGGAGTAAAGAATGCTCCATCTGTGGTGTCATTGGGAGGAATTGTGCCCCATCACTGGTGTCATTGGAAAGAATTGGACTCCATCATTGGTGTCATTGGGCCCCCTTGTTGGCGTCATTGGGAGGCTTTGTGCCCCATTGTTGGTGTCATTAGGAGGCTTTGTGCCCCATCATCAGTGTCATTAGGCCTCAATGTTGATGTCATTGGGAGGAAATGTGCCCCATTGTGGTTGTTGAGTGGAATTGTGCCCCTTTGTTGGTGTCAGTAATGGGGGGAAATTGTGTTCCATTGCTGGTATCGGTGGATGAAATAATTCCCCCCAAGGGCTGGATAAAAGCAAGCAAAGGGCCACATCTGGCCCCCGGGTTTGGAGGCCACTGCTCCAGAGCTTATTAAATGAGGGGAGGCGCTACTGACCTCCATCTTCCAATCATGTGCAAGCAAAAAATATGTTATTTTCCTTGCATGTGATTGGGTATTCATTGTAAAATTAAGCTTTAACCCATTTACTAAGCTCTCTTGAGCAATTGCACTTGCAAAGAACACAGTGATTTTACCTTTAGTAATTCAACCCTTATGTCAAGTTAAATTCACTTGTGTTGTAAAGTGTTGCACCACAGCCAATGTAATCCTTATGTATAGTAAAGGCCTGTGTTGATGGGCTTTTGCTAGGATTTGACACCAGCCTGAGACACATCTGACATCATTTACAGTTCATTGACCGGTGCATTTAACATGCAGTTTGCTTTATCGTTACCTGTACTGGGCTTCTTTCCAAGCTACAACATACTTCAAGCTACTTTTTCCTTCCACTTGTATGGGCCGGAAAGCAGTTCTCAACAAAAGTCCATTGGCAAATTCATAGAGTAGTGGTTAATGATTCACACTATGAATGATCTAAGGTTATCAGTGGTGTACCCCAAGGTTCAGTGTTGGGACCCTTACTTTTTAATATATTTATAAATGATATAGGCTCTGGGATTAAAAGTATAATTTCAGTGTTTGCAGCTGACACCAAGCTATGCAATTGAATAACGTTCTTACAGGATGTCTCCAACTTACAAGCCGACCTCAATGCACTGTTTAATTGGGCGACTGTGTGGCAAATGAGGTTAAATGTAGATAAATGTAAAATTATGCACTTGGGGGCTAAGAATATGCATGCATCATACTTACTAGGGGGAGTACAACTGAGGGAATCAATGGTGGAGAAGGATCTGGGGGTTTTGGTAGATCATAAGCTTAATAATGGCATGCAATGCCAAGCTGCAGTTTCCAAAGCGAAGTGTATTAAGAGAGGCATGAACTCCAGAGAGAGGGATATAATTTTTCTCCTGTACAAATCATTAGTAAGACCTCATCTGGAATATGCAGTTCAGTTTGTGCACCAATTCACAAAAAGGATATCGGGGAACTGGAGAAAGTGCAGAGAAGGGTAACCAAACTAATAAGAGGTATGGAGGAGCTCAG
Source organism: Glandirana rugosa (assembly GCA_018402905.1). Classification (NCBI taxonomy): domain Eukaryota; kingdom Metazoa; phylum Chordata; class Amphibia; order Anura; family Ranidae; genus Glandirana; species Glandirana rugosa. The sequence continues at coordinate 2,118,631 of BLSH010489184.1, forward strand.
CTATGAGGAAAGATTAGAGGAAATTATTTGACTCTCTCTTGAGAAGAGGAAATTAAGGGGGATATGATACATGTACAAATACATACGTGGTCCATATAGTGAACTTGGTGTTGAGTTATTCACATTAAAGTCATCACAGAGGACAAGGGGGCACTCTTTACATCTGTATTTAGAGATAAAATATCTTTTCCTCCAGAAAGATATGTGAAAATGTGGAATAGACTCCCTCAAGAGATGGTTCTGTCCAGCTCAGTAAATTGCTTTAAATAAAGGCCTGGATTCTTTCCTAAATGTACATAATATAACTGGATACTAACATTTATAGGTAAATGTGTAAAAAGTATAGAAAACTCAATTTTTATGGTGCCAAAAAATTAGAACAAACTGAATTATTGAATAAAATCATTAAATCTTTATTTTTACAAAAAATGTTTTTGTGTTAAAAAATTATCAAGAGAATAACAATTCATCCATGAGTGGTATTACATACAAAGAAGCTACCACTGAATACATTTACATTGAATAACCAGAACTTTGTCACATTGCCTGTATGTTCGACATGTTTCACAATTCTTAGCCTCGTCTGGGACTTTTTAGGCGTGCAAAGATTGTAAATAGATATAGATACAATTAATAAGACATATTTCAAATAGTACAAAATACCTAGAAACATGCAAAAACAAGTAATGCATTTACAATTTTGGAGGTATATCCTCCAATTTCAACATATACATATAGATCATAACTAGAGTTGAGCGAACACCTGGATGTTCGGGTTTGGCGGGTCTGGCCGAACTTCGCAAAAAAGTTCGGGTTCGGTACCGAACTTGACCCCGGACCCCATTGAAGTTAATGGGGACCCAAACTTTTCGGCACAAAAATGGCTGTAAAAAAAGTCCTGGCAAGTGCTAGAGGGCTGCAAAAGGAAGTAAAATGGGGGTAAGAGTAGGACAAGTGCCCTACAAATAAATGGGGATAGGGAAAATAACTTAAAATCAAATAAAAAAAATAAAAATGGGAAGGGGGTGGATGTGGAGTAGGAGCCTAGAGGTTGACTAGGCCGTGACCGTGGCAGTGTAGGTGGAAGTGGCGGTGGTGGAGGAGGAGGAGGAGGTAGCCAACACTTTTTGTTGTTTGTTTGTTTTTTTTTTCTAATTGGGGTAGCCCCCAAAATATTGAGGCATATTCCTGACCCTATAGGAGTAGGCGATGATTTTAGAACAATAATTTGTCCTTGAGAAAGGAAGGTCTTTGTGGTGGTGAGGGAGGGGGAGGAGCCGGACATGACGCCAGCGTAGGCCCTCGTCAGCCGCCCGGGGAAGAGCCGCCGCTGCCACCAGCTGACATGCACTCAGGGAGGAAGCCCTGACGCACTCCGAGCGTCCCTCGAGCCCCACGCCAGGTCCTGGCTACCGGATCGAGGGTACCCCTCTCAACCCCTTCCATCATCCCTCACCCCTGAGCGGACCGGCGCGGCCCCGCACTGAAGATCCGGACGGACCCCACAGACTGCAGAGCTGGTAACACCGGCATCGGAGGCGTTCCCAGACGATCCCAGACGCAACAGCGGGAACTGGCGGAAAAGTCGACTACCGCATCAGAGCGGGTCCTGGGAGAGCGGGAGGCAAAGAGGTGCATCGAGGAGCCGGTAAGTGCTGAGAGAGGGGGGAGCTGGTCGGTGGCACCTGGGAGGAACATCACGACCCAGGTAGGCAACAGAGAGCTGATCCATCAAGGATCTCCCTGTGTATGGTGAAGAGGTGAAGTGGTAAATGGAAGAGAGACAGAGTACCAGATATATACATAAAATGAAATTAGGACGGTACTGACATCGGGACACTCTGCCCTGACCCGAGGAGCTCCCCTCGCCCCCTCCCACCCCAGGGCCCACTTAAGCTTAGACCCGTTCAAGCCCGGGCTCCGCAGACCATCAGTAAGAGCGGTTTAAGCCGCTACGGAAGGGAGAGCTGCTGGATCATGGGCGTGGACGGCACACTCCACACCTCACCCCCCCGTTCGATTTAAAAGTGCATATAGACACTGAGGACACCCCAGTACATTCCCTAGTGGTCAAGTAAAAGAAAAGAAAAGGAAAAGGAAAGAGGAGGGGTCATTAGACTCAGAGGAATAAGTAAACCCGATAAAATAGAAGGGAACACGATACCGTGGAAATAAAGTCGCTGACCGAGCGGAGCCGATAGAGACTAACAAAGCCTAGACTCAGAGACACACCGCCTGAGATCACCCAAAGCAAGAAACTCCATCCGCCTCCCAGAACAAAATACAATCTACCCGCCTGCACCCAAATAGCTCCTGGGAGATCCCCGGGATAAAACGGGAAAGGAAAACACAAAAAAAAAAAAAAAAAAATAATAATAAACCCTCTTATAAAACCACACCGGCCCCAAGTCTACGGGTCCCAGGTACGCATAGTCAGTGGACAGTGGAAGGAAATTTAACTAAGCTCACGGAGGACTTAAACCCCCCACTCTTCCCAGAAACGCCCCAGGAGAAGGGGAAAATGGGAAAGGTGGTGAAGGGAGGGGGAGGGAACCCACAGAGGACAAGCGCAAGCCCAAACACAATAAAAAAATTTATGATACCCGAAAAGGGGCAGGGGCAGATTAGCCCAACAGAACAAACAGGAACAAGGAGTAAACAAAAAGAAAGTGGTAAAGGCCCACAAAAAAGATTATCACAAGGAACAGACCCCGGGACACAAGGGAAAGGAGACCAGCTAGAGATGATAATGGAGGAACAACAAAAGGGAGCGCAGATTCCCACAAAAATAGAAATGGCAGAAATGTTTGAAAGATTAGAGAGATCCCTTAAAGGAGATATGACTGGCATACGGGAAGATCTGAGCCACATATTAAGAAGGGTTGAAGAAACCGAAGAGAAAATGGATAAACAGGCAGAAGAGATCAAGAAGCTGAGGGAGCAGATGGCCTATATCCGAAAGGAACAGCGACTCATCAAATACAAATTGGAAGATCAAGAGAACCGCTCCAGAAGGAAAAACCTGAGAATACGTGGTATCCCAGAAGCCACACAGATGCAAACAGAAGATCTACAACATACTATGGATAGAGTGTTCGGACCTATGTTAGGGAAGACGCCCCCCGAGAAAATCAAACTGGAGAGAGTGCATAGAGTCCGGAAACCCAGCAACTTAGGAAACGAGATACCCAGAGACGTGATTGTCCGATTTCACAACTATAAGGACAAAGAAGGGATATGGCAGAAACTGAAGACAAGAAGCCCAGTAATGTATGGAGAAACAGAATTAAAAGTGTTTGCAGACCTGGCTAAAGAAACGAGAGAAAGAAGAAAGGTACTTAGGCCACTATTAGACCAGATGAGAGCAAAAGGGATCCAATACTCGTGGGGATTTCCAGCGGCCCTTATAGGGAAAAAAGACGGAAGGTCGGCCACACTGAAGTTCCCAGAAGAAACAAAGAGATTTTGTAAAAAACTAGACATTACTAAACCAGACCTGCCTGGATGGGATGAAGAAGACGAAGACACTCCAACCTTAGACCAAGAGGAAAAGTGGGAAAAAATAACGTAGAAAGAAAATCAGAAAAACGCAAAAGAAGAAAGGGCGGCGCGGGCAGGGGGGGGGAGGGGGAGAGGGGGGGAGAGGAAAGGGATGCTCGGAGTGGAAGGGAGTAGAAAATAAGGGTGCGGCGGCCGGACAGCCGGGGGCAGACGGAGCCTATCCGAGGCTAATTAACAGCTCCTCGGAAACCGGCGTTAGAGAGGGCTCTGACTCCTGGGGGCAACCAGGAGAGGCTATACACCCTCTCCAGGTGGAAAGGTCATGTGGAGACCAAAAAGCCCCCTAGGGTGCAGAGAAAGAAAGGGGGGTGGGGAAGGGAGGGGGAATCCAGGTCTTCCAGGTCAGGCAGGAGGAGAAAGCTTAAATTTCCCAAAAACTAAAAGAATAGCACCGCCATGGTAGTGGCTATAACATATAACGTCAAAGGAATGGGAAGCCCAACGAAGAGACACAAAATCCTTCAAGAGCTAAAAAGGTACACAGCAGAGATAGTTTTCCTACAGGAGACACATTTAACAACAAATACTAACACAAGAATATATTCAAAAAACTTTCCAACCTGGTTCTATGGAGACTCCTCGATTAAAAAAGCTAAGGGGGTGGCCATCGGTTTCTCCAAAGGGGTTCAATTTGCCCTAGGGGAGAGATTGACAGACCCAGAAGGAAGGTATTTATTTCTGAAAGGGAAGTTAAATAACCAAGAGTGTACTCTGGTTAATGTATACTGTCCAAATAAAAACCCTGCGGGATTCCTATCAGAAGTATTGGAAAAACTGACAGACTTCAAGAGGGGAATGGTCATTGTAGCAGGTGACTTTAACTTTGGTATGGACCAGGAACTGGATAGTATGTCCCGTGCACGAGGGATATCGACAGCTAAGAAAAAGGGGATAAAAAGGAAACTATACCAGAATCAGCTACTAGATACATGGAGAATATTCCACCCCAAAGAGAGGGACTATACGTTCTTCTCCCACGTGCACGGGACGTACTCCAGACTGGATTACATATTGGTAGAACAAAGAACCCTGGAACAGATCCGAAAAATCAATATTGAGATACTAACCATTTCAGACCACGCCCCGGTGACCATGACAATAGACCTCAAAGAGGCAGGGGGGAGGAGTTATGAATGGAAACTGAATGAGGAACTATTAAGGGATAAGGAAACAACAGATAGAATAGAGAAAGAACTAAAAGAATATTTTGAAATAAACGCCACAGGGGAGGTCCCCGCACCCACGGTCTGGGAGGCGCACAAGGCCTATATTAGAGGGGTCCTGATCACCATAGAGACAGAAAAAAGGAAAGAAAGAAATAGAAAAAGGGAGGAAATTATAAGCCAACTACAAATACTGGAGCAAGATCATAAAAAAGGGAAAAAAGAGGTCTTACAAGAGCTAACGGGGAAGAGAGGAGAATTAAGAGACTGGATGGAAAGGGAGACACGATTTACATTTAATAAAATTCGGAGAGAGAGATATGAAGGAGGTAATAAAGTGGGGAAACATCTAGCAAGAACCTTAGCTAAGAAAAAATCCAGAAACTATATAGAAAAAATACAGAGCGGAACCGGGAATCTAACATACAAAACAAAAGAGATAATAAAAAACTTCCAGGAGTATTATAGGCAGTTATACACAGTCAGAAAAGAAGGGACACCCCAACAAGAAGAACAGAGGAAAAATAAAATTAAAAAATTTCTAGAGGCGGCTAAACTCCCGAGAATAGAAGCAGAAAATGCAAGTGCCATGGAAGCCCCAATAACCAGAGAGGAGATCTGTCAAGCAATAGTAAGCACAGCATCAGGGAAAAGCCCCGGGCCAGATGGCTTCTCAATTAGCTACTACAAAAAATTTAAAGAAATCCTGGTCCCGAGGGCTTGTCACTATATGAATGGAATTGGGAATAGCTGGGACATGAGAAAAGAGGCCTTGACGGCCACAATCATTGTCATCCCAAAGGAAGGAAAAGACAAAACATTATGTCCCAGCTATAGACCAATTGCGCTACTCAACGCAGATACTAAAATATTTTCCAAAGTACTGGCCCATAGATTAAAGGGAGAGATGGCAACCTTAATAAACGCGGACCAAGTAGGATTTGTAGAAGGAAGAGAAGGGAAGGACAATGGGATTAGAACCCTGTTATTGGCCCAGAAAATAAGAGAGGAGGGGGCTCCCAGTCTACTCCTGTCAATAGACGCTGAAAAAGCGTTTGACAGGGTAGACTGGGAGTTCATGTTTCAGACAATGAGAGTAATGGGCATAGGAAGACAGATGAGGCAGTGGATCGGGGCACTCTATAACCAACCGATGGCCAGAGTTAGGATAAATGGGACACTGTCGGCTCCCATAGAGATGAGGAACGGCACAAGACAGGGATGTCCCCTGTCACCCTTGCTGTTCATCATCTCTATGGAACCCTTGTTAGCGACAATCAGGAACACAGAGGAAGTGAGGGGCTTTCAAGTGGGAGAGGAGGAGCATAAAACAGCAGCATATGCAGACGACATATTAATATATATAACTAACCCGAGAGATTCACTACATAAATTAATGAGCATTATGAAAACATACGGGGAACTATCAAACTTCAAGATTAACTACAATAAGTCTGAAGCCATGTTCATTAGTAGTAGTAAAAACGAGAGGAGAGAGATACAGAGAGATTTTCAACTTAAATGGAACAAAGATAATCTAACTTATCTGGGCATCAAGATCACAAGAACCAAGGAGGGGCTATACCAACAAAACTTTATACCTCTACTAAATGAGATAAAAGACGAGATAAGAAGAATTATGCATAGACCCCTATCTTGGATAGGGAGAATCAACGCAATAAAAATGTCAATATTGCCTAAAATTACATACAAATTCCAGATGCTCCCAATACAAATCCCACAAGAATTCTTCCAGAACATGAAAAAGATTCTAACACGTTTTATTTAGAGGAATAAGAAACCAAGGATAAGCACAGCGGTGTTGAACAGAGGGAAGTCAAGAGGAGGGGTGGCACTACCGGATATAAAAAAATACCACTTAGCAAATATACTGACACGAGTGATCGGTTGGGTCCATAACACTAAAGGGAAAAAATGGATAAAAATTGAGAACACTCTAAGTAAAACACACCTAGGGAAAATGATTTGGGTACCACCGAAACACAGAAACTTAGACGAGAACACTAGTGATATCACACATAAAGCACTTAAAGTTTGGGACAATACTCTAAAAAAAGGAAATTGGCAATATAACTCACCATACACACCAATACAGGGGACAGACTATTTCGCACCAGGACAAGAAGCAAGACACGGGAAATGGATTAAGGATGAGTCAATAAAATTAAAAGACATAGTAGACAAAGGGAGAATAAAAACTCTGGAGGAATTAAAAAAAACGGAGAAGTTTATAAGGATCAATGAATGGAGGTTTTCACAGCTGAAGCACTTTGTGGACACCCTCCCAAAGCCCTTGAGGTCAGGGAGAGATTCAACAATACTAGAAAAAGCGATCATGATAGAAAAAAGGAGGGGAGGGATGTCTAGGATGTATAAGGCGTTGCAGAGTATAGAGGAAGAGGGAAGACCCCCATTCATTGATAGGTGGGAAGAAGAGCTGGGAGCAAGGAAAACAGATCAACAGTGGGGGAAAATATGGAAATATGTCCATAAGACAGCTATAGACAGCTCCACATGGGAGATGAACTATAAATGTATCTCCAGATGGTACTGGACACCAGCTAGGGAGGTTAAGTTCCAAAAAGAAAAGACAGGAAAGTGTTGGAGAGGTTGTGACAAAGGAGGGACTATGGCTCACTTATGGTGGGACTGCCCAACTATAAAAAAATACTGGGAAAAGATAGTAGAGATAATAAAAACAATAACTAGAGAAGAAATAAAGATAGACCCTTGGGAGTGCATATTCCACCTGAATGAAAAGCCCATGAATCAGTATACAAAAACGTTGGTTCCAGTCCTTTTGAATATAGCCAAGAGCTTAATACCAAAATACTGGCAAAGAAAAGACCACCCCCCAGTAAGGGAATGGAGCCAGAGAGTGGATGAGATAGCCAACCTTGAGTACTTAAATGTAGATGAAGAAGAGGAAGAGATCAACCCTAAAATAAAAAAATGGGAAATATGGCGGAGTTTTAAAGAATCAAAAAAATACACGGAAGTGATGGGAATAGAGTAAGACAATAACGGAAGACCTGGATAGGGGAGGTAGGGGCTAAGGGGAGGGGAGGGGGAGGGATTTAGGAAAATTGGTATATAAAACAAAAAAAAAAAAAACAAAAAAAAATAAATAAATAAATAAAGGGGAGAAATAAACCACAATGATGTGAGCAAGCCAGATATCAGAAACATGAAAGTAAAGCTGATATAAAGCGGACTGGCAGCAAACTGAAGTGGAAAAAAAAAAAAAAAAGAAAAAAAAAAAAAAAAAAGAACAATAATTTGTCCGTTACAGCAACAGCAGGAACCTGACCCTATAGGAGTAGGCGATGATTATAGAACAATAATCTGTCCCTTACAGCAACAGCAGGAACCTGACCCTATAGGAGTAGGCGACGATTTTAGAACAATAATCTGTCCCTTACAGCAACAGCAGGAACCTGGCCCTATAGGAGTAGGCGATGATTTTAGAACAATAATCTGTCCCTTACAGAAACAGCAGGAACCTGACCCTATAGGAGTAGGTGATGATTTTAGAACAATAATCTGTCCCTTACAGCAACAGCAGGAACCTGTTCCTATAGGAGTAGGCAATGATTTTAGAACAATAATCTGTCCCTTACAGCAACAGCAGGAACCTGACCCTATAGGAGTAGGTGATGATTTTAGAACAATAATCTGTCCCTTACAGCAACAGCAGGAACCTGTTCCTATAGGAGTAGGCAATGATTTTAGAACAATAATCTGTCCCTTACAGCAACAGCAGGAACCTGACCCTATAGGAGTAGGCGATGATTATAGAACAATAATCTGTCCCTTACAGCAACAGCAGGAACCTGACCCTATAGGAGTAGGCGACGATTTTAGAACAATAATCTGTCCCTTACAGC
>BLSH010489184.1:2140684-2162994 GCA_018402905.1 Glandirana rugosa
TGACGCGTTAACGGTCAATTTCGTTGCGTCACGGCATAGCGTTCTTTACCGGACCAGTCCTTCACCCATTTACGAAAGGCCCGACTTCACCAATTAAAACTATAAGAAAAGGCACAAAAAGGAAAAAGATGTGTATAAAGGGGAAAAAAATCTAATATAGCAAGAAGCCAAGTAGCAATAATGGCATAACAGAACATAAAGGACAAGAGGGCTTGTTAAATAAAATAAAAATTACGACATATATATATATACCAGTTATGTTCTGTAATCGCACACTACAGAGCGCGATCCTCTTTGCGTTTAGATCATTATATTTACCTGACGACGGGAGGGACTTACTGGTTTTATTTTCATTTCCTCCTCGGAGGTTATTAACTGGAGGGCAGCAGTCCATTTATATTACTAGATTTGCGTTTCTCCTAGCGCGAGACATCACACGCTAATGTCTTGTATTGACCATATATATATATACAGCATTAAAAATAAAATAAATTGTTCGGGAGAACAGGAAATACAAGACAATACGGTAATAACGATGAACCGAAGAACGATATAATCTAAAAAAAGGGGAAATATGTGTAGAAAAAGGAAAAACACGGAAAAGAATATCAAAATTAACCACTTCAGCCCGGAAAGCATTTACCCACTTCCTGACCAGGCCATTTCTTGCGATACGGCACTGCGTTGCTTTAACTGGCAATTGCGCAGTCTTGCAACGTTGTACCCAAACAAAATTGATGTCCTTTTTTTCGCTCAAATAGAGCTTTCTTTTGGTGGTATTTAATCACCTCTGTGGTTTTTATTTTTTGCGCTATAAGCAAAAAAAGAGTGACAATTTTGAAAAAAAATAAACTTTTTTTTACTTTCTGCTATAATACATATCCAAAAAAAATACAGTCAGGTCCATAAATATTGGGACATCAACACAATTCTAATCTTTTTGGCTCTATACACCACCACAATGAATTTGAGGGTATTTACATCCAAATTTGAGGGTATTTACATCCAAATCAGGTGAACGGTGTAGGAATTACAACCGTTTGTATAAGTGCCTCCCACTTTTTAAGGGACCAAAAGTAATGGGACAATTGGCTGCTCAGCTGTTCCATGGCCAGGTGTGTGTTATTCCCTCATTATCCCATTTACAAGGAGCAGATAAAAGGTCCAGAGTTCCAAAGGGCTGTCACTATCAGTGAAGCAAGCCATCATTAGGCTGAAAAAACAAAACAAACCCATCAGAGAGATAGCAAAAACATTAGGTGTGGCCAAATCAACTGTTTGGAACATCCTTAAAAAGAAAGAACGCACCGGTGAGCTCAGCAACACCAAAAGACCCGGAAGACCATGGAAAACAATTGTGGTGGATGACCAAAGAATTCTTTCCCTGGTGAAGAAAACACACTTCACAACAGTTGGCCAGATCAAGAACACTCTCCAGGAGGTAGGTGTATGTGTGTCAAAGTCAACAATCAAGAGAAGACTTCACCAGAGTGAATACAGAGGGTTCACCACAAGATGTAAACCATTGGCGAGCCTTAAAAACAGGAAGGCCAGATTAGAATTTGCCAAACAACATCTAAAGAAGCCTTCACAGTTCTGGAACAACATCCTATGGACAGATGAGACCAAGATCAAATTGTACCAGAGTGATGGGAAGAGAAGAGTATGGAGAAGGAAAGGAACTGCTCATGATACAAAGCATACCACCTCATCAGTGAAGCATGGTGGTGGTAGTATCATCGTGTGGGCATGTATGGCTGCCAATGGAACTGGTTCTCTTGTATTTATTGGTGATGTGACTGCTGACAAAAGCAGCAGGATGAATTCTGAAGTGTTTCGGGCAATATTATCTGCTCATATTCAGCCAAATGCTTCAGAACTCATTGGACAGCGCTTCACAGTGCAGATGGAGAATGACCCGAAGCATATTGCGAAAGCAACCAAAGAGTTTTTAAGGGAAAGAAGTGGAATGTTATGCAATGGCCAAGTCAATCACCTGACCTGAATCCGATTGAGCGTGCATTTCACTTGCTGAAGACAAAACTGAAGGGAAAATGCCCCAAGAACAAGCATGAACTGAAGACAGTTGCAGTAGAGGCCTGGCAAAGCAACACCAGGGATGAAACCCAGCATCTGTTGATGTCTATGCATTCCAGACTTCAGGCTGTAATTGACTGCAAAGGATTTGCAACCAAGTATTAAAAAGTGAAAGTTAGATTTATGATCGTTAAACTGTCCCATTACTTTTGGTCCCTTAAAAATTGGGAGGCGCATATACAAACTGTTGTAATTCCTACACCGTTCGCCTGATTTGGATGTAAATACCCTCAAATTAAAGCTGAAAGTCTGCAGTTAAAGCACATCTTGTTTGTTTCATTTCAAATCCATTGTGGTGGTGTATAGAGCCAAAAAGATTAAAATTGTGTCGATGTCCCAATATTTATGGACCTGACTGTATATAAAAAAAACAAATGTATTCATCAGTTTAGGCCCATATATATTCTTCACATTTTTGGTAAAAAAAATTGCAATAGGTGATTGGTTTGCGCAAAAGTTACCACATCTACAAACTATGGGATAGATTTAGGGACTTTTATTTTTCTTAAATAGTTTTTACTGGTAATGGCGGTGATCTGCAATTTTTAGTGGGACTGCAAGATTGTGGCAGACAAATCTGACACCAAATTTAACTTTTTGGGGACCAGTGACATTATTACATTGATCAGTGCTATAAAAATGCACTTATCAATGTAAAAATGACACTGGCAGGGTAGGGGTTAACACAAGGGGCTGATCAAGGTGTTAACTGTGTTCCCTAGGTTTATTCTAACTGTAGGGGGGTCGGCTGCCAGGGACACAATCACTGGGTACAGAAGATCTCTGACATGTCATCTGGCAGAACGGTTGATCCGCCTTGTTTACATAGGCAGATCCCCGTTTTGCCTCTGTACAAGGTGATCACGTGTCGCCGGCGGACATTGATACAGCTAAGCCACAGTAAAATGACGGCGACTGGTCGGCAAGCAGTTTATTAAAAAGGGGGAAATATGGCGGTCCTCTTTCCTTAAGGGACTACCACAATATAAACGTTTTATTCAACAGGCAAGTAATAAAAATACAACAATATACAATTAGAGCGAACTATAGATGAGACAATTTGGATATGTCATGCATTGTTGATAAATGCATTAATATCCCAATCTATGTTCATACCATGGGGAGAATAAGATTTTAAGTCATATCCACCTAACTTCCATTTGAGACACACCTCTTTTAATTGATCCTCCTCTCCAAGGTGGTATGTATTTGTCTATTGCCACAAAAGAGGTACCCCTAGGGCGTCTGTTGTGGCATTGTGCAAAATATTTAGGAACCGCATGTTCCTTTTTATCTTTTCAGATTTTTTTGATGTTGTTGATATCTGCGTTGGCCCATGTAGAGAAAGTTCTAGTTGTTCGCCCCACATATTGTTTGTCACATGGTCATGTGATGAGGTACACCACATTTTTTATAGTGCAGGTAATGAAATGTTTTATCGGACAGGTTTTACCTACCTATATGGATACTCTTCCTTTCTTTATGTGACATCCATGAGAGTGATTAAGAACCAGCATGGTCGGCCATGAAACTATATCCACCTCTTTCTAACGCATGGGTCTGCCATGATTTGTGAATCCGCGTCTATCTAGACTCCTATAAAGTGGAGTCTAGGAACCTGGTAAGAGTACATCTTGCTTTATCACGGTGAAAGGTACACTTGGGTGAATGGTCGTTTATCATCTTTTGGACACGATTTTAAAGACTTGTGCAATTTACCACTTACCTCCATTTGGAAGCACTTTGTTTTTTGGACTAATGTTTGTTATCCAATGTGTTTGCACTATGTTATTACTCACTTAGCACGGCAATTTATGTTTTATAGGTTTTCTACACAATTTGTTCTGTTGTGTTATTGCCAGTAGATTTTTGGTCACTTATATTTCTTGAACATGAAAGACAAGAAATTGCAGCACTCTCACCAAAGGATGCTCTTGCACATAATGAAAGAGTCCAAAGTAGGGTGTTCTGGCTATTGTGTTCTCCGAACCACACTTTAGGCAACAAATGAGTTAGGAAAAGCCAGCAGCTCCAAGTCCATTTTTTTGCATAGCGTTATTTAGTACATCTCAAAAGATACAAAGCACAGCACCTGAGACCAAGGCTGAGTGCCGAAACGCGTTAGTGGTTTGTATCTTTTAACATGTACTAAATAAAGCTATGCAAGAAAATGGATTTGGAGCTGCCGGCTTTTACTAATTTACTTATATTTCTTGTTTTCACCTGAGCAATATCAATTCTCCATATACCATAGTTATAGATGCCACACTGGCTGAGTGAGCCCCTGGCTTATTGTATGTCATGGATACTTCATCTGTGGGGCCCCCATGCCACATTTCTGGGCTCATTTCCTGGTAGTCTTGGATATACTTGCCCACCTTTGCATATTTAAGCTCCTTCTGTTACATTCTTTGTAATATAAATAAAAAAATATAACAGGGGAAGTGGGAACACCTCGTTAAAGCCATAAGGGGTGTGCAAAGATTTGATGCACATCAGTCTTTTTTTAAACTAAGTTCACAATGCACAATAGAAACTCTGATACATTGTCAGGTATGCCCAGGGCTTGCTTTTCAGTGGGAATGCAGTGGTACTTTGGCACTTCCAGCACTTAATGTGTACCAGCAAGGGGTGCTTGTTGACAAACCACCTTGAAAAACACCCCCACGCAGTTCTAGCTGTGGCCATCTTGAGTAAGGGCAGATGTCTCATGTGGCATTTACTACAAGGTTTTCACCTGTCCCTAGCTTAGGCATGCAGGCAGGAGGGTGTGCTTAGCTGAGAAAGCCCCTCCTCCCTAGGAAAGAAAAAAAATATGTTCACAAAGACTCTAGGGATGTATGACATCATTTTGGCCTAGGCCAGAAACCAGGAAGTAAATTAATTAAATATAATATGCCTTTCTATATATGTAATAATGTTAGTAGCATAAGGATTAAAAAAGTTAAAGGTTAACTCCACATTTGTGGGAACAAATATAGCAAATAAAAAAAAATTATATAGTATATACAATTGTGACTCACGTCATATTTTAATTGAATGTTATTAAAAATTACCTTTCCTTTTCAATCTGCAGCATTGTGATTTTCTGTAAAATGCAATATGCTTACCTAGAGGGGTATACAAAATGTGTATAGAACGCCCCCCAGAAACATAGGTTCCTGCTTGTGTGATTGGCTCACTAATTTTCCCAGAAGTCTACGCTAGAAGTCAGATTTTTTGGCATCCTCTACAACAATGTCATTTTTGGTGAGATACTCGCAACAGGAAATCACGTCTAAAGGCATGCAGACCATGCAGTTTTCCTCATTAGAGCCCTGCAAGTGCAGCAGCTGATTCATAATTATGAAACCACTCCCATTAAGTTCACTTACCACATGGACGCAGGCAAACACACAGGGATTTCTTCAGAATAACTAAAGATGGGAATCTGCAATAGAGTTTGTTCAAGTCCTTGTAATGTACATTGATCACCCAGAGGGGAATGTTTTTTTTTCTCAACAAAAGTGGAGATACTCTTTAATGTTGATTGAGAAAGTTTACTTCTGCTTTAAAGCCCTTGTTTTTTTTTTCTGGCTGTACGCTTTTAGGGACATTCCCCATTCACTTCCAGTCTCAGAGATACAACAGGAACTAAGATTACATTTCATGACTTCAGTTAAATATATTTAAATGATTAGTTATCATTTTTAAACTTTTAATAGTTCTATTTTTAAATACACTATTTTTATAAACATCTTTCTTACTGTATCATGCTTACAAATAAAAAAAAAATCCAAATTTTATTTTTAAATGAGTGAAAAAAAAACGTTACTTTTATCACATGTTTTTAATAATATTCAAAAAAGTACCTGACACCATAAACACCAGTAGAACAGAAAATCAACTGGGAAAAAAACAAGCATTGTATTTAAATTTTTCTCTTCTTTTTCTTCCAAAATAAATGACATTTTTGTACAGTTACAAAGCTAAATAAAACAATCCATTTTTTTTACAGATTATGAAAAACATCATCATCATTTAACATCAAAATAAAACAATACATTCTCTATATTATGTTAGAAGCAGCAGCAACTTAAAAAAAGAACAGATATTCACAAATCGTTATAAACTTTTTTTTTCTGTTAATACATTAGTTATTTGCAAATAAATTACAAGCACTTTTAGCCCACAAATATTTTGTAGAGTTGGCACCATGAATCTAGACGTATATATGGGACTTGTAATTTATATAAACCTGGATTTCTAGAAGTATGATTTTTTTTTTTCAACAAGGTACGATTGTATATGTTCATGATTGGCAGATTAGTAGCCCACTTAGCATGTGTAGTTTCATTACACACAACACTGACATTTTATATACACCAATCTAAATAATTTAAGTAAAAATGTTTTCTTTTTTTTGGATGAACTTTTTTTTTTTTTTTTTTTTTTACAGTACAAGTTATGAGCATGACTGTAATATGTTAGGTCAACAGGCAGATGCTAAATATTGATACCACTAGCTATGATGCAATACCTATCAAGCAGACACATTAACCAGATTAAATAGTATATGGTGTGACTTCAAGAACAGTTACAGGTGCGACAATTAAAATCACCCAGTTTTTAGTGTAATATGTGCATCGTTTGTCTCCTAGGATTCAGCATGCCCTTCTTTTTACATATTTGTGTTCCTGCTGTTTATGGCATTTGTATTCATTTTTGTAATTATACTTTTATGTTGCTTATTGCCCTGACAGTGTAGCAAAATATGTAAATTACTAATTGGGTACATGATTAGCATTTACAATTTAAAGTGTATATATATATATATATATATATATATAGCCATTTCCCTGGATAGAATAGGTAGGGTTAACATTCCCATCAGACTATTTTTGTAATTTTTTTGCTGTTTGTGTCCTTTAAGGTTTCTCTTAACTTCCTATTTTGAAGACACAACAGGAAGAGAGAGGAAATGCCATCTAAGTAAGCGGGAATATGCCTCTTAGACAGTTGTTACCAGAACAACTGTCCCTATTGGATGATTTCCCTTTACATAGACGAATACTATAATACTAATCAATTCATTTGGAGATATTCCTGCATTTGTAACCACAGTGGGGTTGATTTACTACTGGCAAATAGAATCCTTTGAAAGGAAATTTTACCCAAAGCAAAGCAAGTGAGGTGAAGCTCTGCTGACTTCCAACATTCAATCACGTAGCATCTTCAAGCTATATCTTTAAAGCCATTTGTAAGTTGATACAGATTATACAGGCTGGCATGTGTATAAAAATGTTATTACCTGTTGATTATTGTGCCTTTTGGCTAGGCCATAATTCTTTGCTGCCAAGATAATGATAAAGAAGCTGATAGATGTGAAACATGTCAACCTCTTGGATAAAATAGCAAAGATAACTCTCTATGATTTACTATTATGGACAATATTGCATATTAAGAACTGTTTCCTGATGTTGTACACGTTTTAACCCTTTTTGTAATAAAAATGTATTTTTATAGTTTTGTGTGGTTGTCCCACTCTGGTACAAGTAAAGCCCAATAACAGTTTTTTCTTTTCTGTATGTAGCAGCAAAAAAAAAAAAAAAAAGTTTTTTTAAAATTCTACTTGCATGTGATGAAGTATTCTTTACAAAGTAAAATTTCACCATTTACGCTAAGGGAAAATTCCCTTTGCAAAAAGCAATATCCTATTTCCCTTAAGTACAAAAGAATGGGTTGTGATCTGGCATACACCTCCATCCCTATTCAACACAATAAATTTTGCCTGTAAGAATTTATATGAGGCACATCACTAAATAGACAGGTCTAAACATGATAGTTCAGTAACATATCAATATAAACTATTCCATATATTTAAAAATAATAACTCTTTATTTGACTTTACAATATATATATATATATATATATATATATTAACTCAGTGTATTTGCCTTTAGTAAACTATCCCCAGTCTCTATTTTCTGGAAACACGCTCTCCATATTTTTCTTTAAATATAAATACTTTTTAAAAAATAAAATAGTTTAAATAAAATATATTTATATTCATTTCATTATATATGTCAAATTTAGCAGTCATTTTAGTTATGTCTGCCTGATATGGCAGTAGTCATGGTTGTTAAATACTATAGTATTGTTGTTGGAAACCTACACAATCTAAAACATTACCCTCCACTCCACCTCTCCTATGGTCCTCCACATGGATAACACTCTTTTTTCCCCCTTTATTTACCAATTTCACAGTGGATTTTTTTAGGGTTAAGATGTTCACGTAAGAACAGTGTTAGCATTTATTGCCATTTAACATCCTAGCCATTTGTTTGGAATTGGTTGTCCTTACTAGAATCTGTTGAGCCATGTTCAAGTAACATTAGGTCTACTACAGTCCAATCACCCCTTTCCTAACCAAGGTTCTGTGGAACTCTAGGGTTAAAGGCTACTAGGGGTTCCTTGAGCAGTGAACAATGGTAGATTGACCTCTTGACTAATAGTGCCTGAACAGTTACACCAGTTGGACCAGAGGAATCTCTCCGCTTTGTCTTTCAGGTAACAACTGGCACCAATTCAATAGTTTTGACTGCCTTTAAGAGTGGTATTTTTTCCACTGATCACCGTCATGTAATTGGGCATTCATCCCAAAGACACCAAAAATTTCCAGACATTCTGTTCACTGACCATTAATATTATTTAATTTTAGTTTCATAATTATTAATAAAAATAATTTTGAGGAGTTGGATGCAGAGAGTTAAAAAAAAATAACAACTCTGGGTCACCAGGTATCTGGATTCAGCAGGTACGCCACATTCTTTATACTTTTATTTAGTGTTATATTAACAACTTACCGATCAATGTAATGTACCATGAGCTGTAGATATAACAATTTTTAGCAGGGGGTTCCCTGAGACATATGAAGTGTAAAGGGTGAGAAAGGGTGGTCTAATCATTCTACAGAATCAATTATCATCAATTTTGTGCTTATCAAATGTACTGTTAGACCAATCCTTGTATCACATAAATAACATTATTAGTCTTGCTTTTAAATTATTAACAAAATCTAGCACCAAGGAATGAAATATTGTTCATAAGATTTAAAAAAAATGTATGCACCATTAGATTTCAGAGTGAGCAGTTGTCACGTTTTATATTGTTGATATATGATATGTCTTAGGGCTAATGTATCCTAAAATTTATTTTTGTGTATATCTTGAAATAGACCTGTAGGAACTGGCTTACTAAGAGATGTAGGGGCTAATTTATGCTGGTACTGGATTATACTAACCTGTGTTTTAAAGTGCACCTGTACCATGACTAAGATACACTATATTACCAAAAGTATTCGGACACCTGCCTTTACACGCACATGAACTTTAATGGCATCCCAGTCTTAGTCCGTAGGGTTCAATATTGAGCTGGCCCTCCCTTTGCAGCTATAACAGCTTCAACTCTTCTGGGAAGGCTGTCCACAAGGTTTAGGAGTGTCTATGGGAATGTTTGACCAATATTTCAGAAGTGCATTTGTGAGATCAGGCACTGATGTGGACGAGAAGGCCTGGCTTGCAGTCTCTGCTCTAATTCAAGTTCCTCCACCCCAAACTGGCTCATCCGTGTCATTGTGAACCTTGCTTTGTTCACTGGTGCACAGTCATGTTGGAACAGTAAGAGGCCATCCCAAATGGTTGAGTTGGGAGCATAAAATTGTCCAACACCTTAAGAGTTCCCTTCACTGGAACTAAGGGGCCAAGTCAAACCCTTGAAAAACAAACCCACACTATAATCCCCCCTTCACCAAATGATTTGGACCAGTGCACAAAGCAAGGTCCATAAAGACATGGATGAGCGAGTCCTGACCTCAGTACGATAGAACACCTTTGGGGTGAATTAGAGAAGGGACTGTGAGCAAGGCCTTCTTGTCCAGCATCAGTGCCTGACTTTACAAATGTGCTTCTGGAAGAATGGTCAAACATTCCCATAGACACTCCTAAACCTTGTGGACAGCCTTCCCAGAAGAGTTGAAGCTGTTATAGCTGCAAAGGGTGGGCCAACTCAATACAGAACCCTACGGACTAAGACTGGGATGCCATTAAAGTTCATGTGTGTAAAGGCCGGCGTACCAATACCTTTGGTAATATAGTGTATTAAAGTATTTACATAGTCTTAACAAGTAGTTAAAGAATTTAAAAACAAGCCATCCATTACCTTTCTAACTGCTTGTACTTTGAAGTAATTCCTTCTCAACGATACTCGAAAATCACAACAAATACTCTAAAGTTTATTTCAGCCAGTTTCTTACCACTTAGAAACACTTGCCATGTTTACATTAAATGGCTATCAGGCTGCCAAATTTCTGGTGCAATAAAAAGTAATAGAAAAAGAGCTTTTTGTATTTTTGTGAATTTTGAATATTAATTTTTCTACAGTACATATAGCTGCAGATATGGATAAGTGCTCATTTTAAAGTGCTCTTACTGCTTGTTTAGAATATATAAATACTTTATTGTGCATAGTCTGATCCAAAGTTCACTTTAAATATATGATAATGCAAGAGGTACTATGTCACTGCAATATACTATTGCAGTACTACTGATCTATTACATTTATACTCAAATGATTAAGGAGACACCCCATTTAAAAATGTACATTTCCTGCTAACACTTTCATTATATATAACCTCTATTTTTTACCAGATCCATATTAATAGAAAATATAAGCTAGCATTATAAAAATTTTAAACTTTAACAGTTTCTTTGGAAAATAATTTATTTCCATTTACTGAAGCAAAGTGATTGCTTACTAATTTACAGATATCTGCTCAATATCTTTCACGGTATAGCCGAGGCCTTTGTGAAATCTGAGCCCTTACCTGAGATCAGCAGTGATATATCAGACTGTTTGTTAAGAGGAGTACTGTTATAGAAATTAACATAACTGAAATTGTATATTTAGTAATACCTACCTTAACAAACAGATAATCTCATCAGGGTTGATTTCAGATATAGTCTCAGGCTCCATGCAGCCCTCCTGTGAAAGTTAAAATGTATGTATAGCTAAAAACTTTTTTTAGTCTTCGGTTGGGTGGAGAAGGGTTAGGACCCTTGTCAGTTTTTTTTTTTTTTTTTTATTGCTGCCTGCTAGGTAAGTTCACCCTGCTTATTTGTCTTTGTCCATAATCACAGAGGCATAAAGTGATGGTTTGTACAACATTTTACAGCTGTCCCCACTACAAGAGGTGAGGGTAATGCTTCCAATGGAAACATTTGCTCAGGTGACAATTTGTCTTGGTGCCAGCACCATAATGGAAAAATATAGTAAAATTGGGAATTGCTTAAACCAGAGGTATCCAAACTTTCTAAGCATAGGCCATTTTATTGTCCTCCAGACTTTAGGGGGGCCAAATTATGGCCAGTGGAAATAGGAAAAATCCTGGCATCAGCGGAAAAAAGCAATGTCTTAAAGCTTGGGAACAGAGGGAGTAAAACAATTACATGACACCTGTAGTCAATAGGAGGAGGAATATTGACCCTTCATTACTATTAGATGAAGATATAGTGCCACATCATTGGTATTAGTGGGAGGAATAGTGCTCCATCATAGGTACTGGTTGCTGAAATAGTGCCCCACTATTGGTACTGGTTGGAGGAATAGTGCCCCGCTATTGGCACTGGTTGCAGGAATAGTGCCCCATCATTGGTACTGGTTGGAGGAATAGTGCCCCATCATTGGTACTGATTGGAAGAATAGTTCCCCATTATTGATATTGGAGAAATAGTGCTCCATCACTGGTATTAGTTGAAGGAACAGTGTCCCATCATTGGTATTATTTGGAGGAATAGCACTTCATTGTTAGTATTAGTTTGAGGAATAGTGCCCCGTCATTGATATCAATGGGAGGGAAATGCCCCATTATTGGTGTCAGTGGCAGGAATTATGTCCCACTTATGGTGCCCAATGGGAGGAATTGTGCCTTGCAGCAGTGGGAGGAATAGTGGCTGCATAGGGGCAGTCAAAGGCCTGCATCCAGCCCACGGGTTTCAGTTTGGAGACCACTAAACAAATGTTAAACTACATTGCCTACAGCAGTTATTCAACTGTTCATTGACAAGTCCAGGTAAGAATTGTTGCAATAAAATGTGTAACATCAGCCTCAGGAACAGTATATAGATAATGTGAAAACCGTTCTGTGCAGGAAACATAGTGGCATAAACAAACAGCCCCATTCAAGAGCAGGTTATAAATATGCACATTAATAGCACAAAAAGGACTTTGTTTGGGGTAGGCTGATTTGGTTCAAGCAGCAACCAACTATCCTTTTTTCTCTATTTTTTGTCAGCTCCATTGCAAACAATTTTCTCTAAAAAGGGATTCCCCTTAACCACTTCCGGATTGCCGCCCGTCATTACACAGCGGGACTTTGCCATTGAATACCGTTGCTGTGGTAGCAGATAGCTACCATAACCCCAGTATTTTTAAAAACGGCGGGCACTCTTCTTTCACATAAAAGTTGTCTCTGCGGCATGTTCACCGCGAGATCACTTATATCGGGGGTGGGAGAGGCCCCCCCCTCCCGCCACGCTACGGTCATATCTGCTGCTTACCAGACCCGCCAGTAGCAGCAGAGGCGATCCGATCCTCTCACCACAAGTGAGCCGAGTGAGCGGAAGATGCTGCCCACTCAGCTCCATAGCGTTGCAGGGCAGAAGCGACGTCAAAGGTCACTTCAGCCCAAAGCTCTTAAAGGAGACATTTTTTTTTCAACTGTCATTTTATTTTATTTTTTTTAGCTGATATTTTTTTTTTACTGCACTTAAGTGTAAATATGAGATTTGAGGCCTTTTTGACCCCACTCATATTTAGGAGGTCCTGGCATGCTTTTTTCTATTACAAGGAATGTTTACATTTTTTGTAATAGGAATAAAAGTGATCAAAAATGTTTTTTTTAAAAGGACGGTGAAAAAATAAAAAATAAAGAGATTTTTAAGTGCCAAAGTGTGTCGCCAATCAACGAGCGGGCACAATTTTGAAGTGTGACATGTTGGGTAACAATTTACTCGGCATAACATTATCTTTCACAATATGGAAATAATTGGGCTAACTTTACTGTTATCTTTTTTTTTTACTCAAAAAAAGTGCATTTTTTCCAAACAAATCATGCTTGTAAGACCGCTGCGCAAATATGGTGTGACATAAAGTATTACAATGACCGACATTTTATTCTCTAGGGTGTTAAAAAAAAAATATATAATGTTTGGGGGTTCTAAGTAATTTTGTAGCTAAACAACCTGATTTTAACTTGTAAACACCGACTCTCAAAAAGAGGCTCAGTCTTGAAGTGGTTAATTTGCAAAAATTGCCTCTCACTTCCTGTTAAGTCTACAGGACAGGAGGTGATGGAAAATGTCTCCACTGGGAAACAAAGAGCAAAAAAATAAAATGACAGGGTTATTAAAGGAGAAGTTTGGGAATAATAAAACAAAAAAATACATACCTCTATGACTGCAGCTGTGATGTTGCAGCTTTCCCCTGCCGGCATTAAACCTAAGAACTGAGTGATCATATGACCACTGATTTCCCAGTTCTCAGTCAGCTCTGAGCAGAGAGCAGTGACTGTCAATCACCGGCTCTCTGCTCTGCCCCTCCAGCATTCACTGAAGTTCTGGGCTAGGTAAGGGGCAGAGCACTGAGAAGCTGAACCAGCTGCCAATCAAGGGGTGGATTCTGATTTTATTGTTGAGATCCTTTCAGAGCCTGGAGTGGCTCTGTGATGTCAGCCGACCGTGGACTTTGACCCACTGTCAGCTGGAGTGCAAAATTAAGTGCACTGCTGTGATACAGAAGAGTATGACCATAAAAGCTTTGGCAATACTTCTCTTTTATCGTCCAATACATTTCATTGATTTTTCATAAACATATCACAGATTGCAAATAAAAAGGCTATTAAAGACTATAGCACAGAAATGTCTGTACAAAAAAAAGGATAGTAAAGTAACTGTATTGTATCAATGATGTTTTTATTTAGCATCAGGTTGCTCTTCAAAGAGCAAAATTGAAGTATAAAGAAAGTACAGATTTGGGGATAAAGTCAGCCAGATAGGTATTCTGGATAATGGAAATATGAAGTTGATTATTAAAGCGGAACTTCACTCTCCCAATCAACATTGATTATTTTTAATCCTCGTGCTATTTGTAAATAGATAGGAAAGTATATATTTACTTGTTTTAAACATTTTTTTTTTACATTTCTTCAGTTACATTCTGGTTTCCAGGCCTAGGCAAATGATGTCATAAATCCTGGGAGTCTTCAGGATGGGAGGTTTTCTCAGCTAAGCACATTTGCCTGCATGCATGCTTGCGATAAGGGCAGATGGATACCAGGAAGTAAATGCTACACGAATCATCTGTCCTTGCTCAAGATGGGCACGGTCAGAAATGCTAGGGGGGTGTTTTTCAAAGTGATTTCTCAACAAAATAAAGCATGGAGACATGAATAGATGGGGGAGTTTGCTTTCAATATTAAAAATGAATTAAATAGTGTTTTTGGTTTGTGGCACTTAGATGCAGTGAAGATCTGCTTTAAGGGCAGGTAAAAATGCCAAGGGTTTTTGAAATAATATAGCTGCATGGGTGTGAAACTTAATTTTTCTGATGTATAAGGGTGAGAAGACTAAGTAAATATTTTCTTGCATTTTTTGTACTTTGATGTATGAAAAAAAAAATTATAATCTTCAAAGAAAGTACTGATATGCGGTCCCAGTATACATTATATTCATAAATTGGGGAATATGGAATGGAAGGGATGGAATGGGACAGAAAGCATGAGAGGAATGAAGAAGAGGAAGAAAGAAATACAGTAGAGAGGCAGTCCATACTTCTCTTTTAACCCTTCTACACTCTATCCCACCCAATCTCAACCAGGGTTCTATGGAATCCTATAGTTCCTCCAAAGGTTGATAGGGCCTTCTTGAGCTGTGGTTGACTGACCTCCCGTCTCCCATCTGATGGTGCCTAAATAGTTTCAGTTCCTGTGCCACTTGCTAGCAACATTCCAATGCAATATTCCCAACGCACACATTCCTGTAGAAATTTAGAATATATATAAGTGGGTGCTGAAGCGATCACTGGCTGGAACCGTGTGTAGTCAGAGAAAGTAATGTCACCAGCACACCAGGATCTCCAAAAATGGGTCCAAAGCTTTAATCAGCAATGACATTGTTACAGCGGAAAGCACTTGCTAGCAACATGACACCAATGATCTGTTTAGCTGTCTGGAAGGTGGGTATTCTGACCACCACTGTAAGTGAAACATTTTCCCACCAGAAACCAATGTAAGAGGCATTTTTCCCACTGACTCCCAACAATTTGATCTTAGCAGGGGTTCCCTGAGACCTAACAATTATTTCAAGGGTTTCTTGGGTAAAAAGGTTGAGAAAGGTTTATCTATCCAAAAAAATGACTATTCATACACTTTAATGAAGTAAGTAATGTAACTCATTGAACATTTTTTTTCTGAAAAAGTTGAAAAAGTAAAAAAGTCCCCATTGTAATGAATAATTATTGCTATTATCTATCAGGCAATCACACTTGGATAGATCTTTTGACAGGACGTACACTAAGGCTGCATTTTATAGACCCAACCTAAATTATTCTCTTTATGAATACTATTTTTCCAAACCAGTCAGCCGGAAGGTTTCAAGAACGCTAAAAGATTTATGAGACTGATGTCCCTGGCTGCTTTCAAGTGTTTGTTAATTCATACACTACCTGATTACCGCAGAAAATGTGCATTGCTGGCATACTGGATACATTTACACTAAGTTGGTATTTCAGCATTGTTTTGATGCCAGTTGGTTTCAACACCCACTCATTTGTATTGATCAAGTTTGTATGCAGTAAGATCTCTGCACCTGAGTACCATGGTCCTTCTCATCATCTACTAAAAGCTCTGAAGTTCGTAGCCCTATAGTAAATTTTGCACTATATAGCAAGGTCCACTTATTACAACAAGTCCATCTATACACAAATGTCTCAAGACAAAAACACACAAAAAACTATAAAGAAAAGTTATAAACATAATCTTACTTTCCTCTCAGTACAGAGCTCGAGGGTCTTCTCGTGAGATGTGGAATCATTAGCATTCAAAGGACCCTGCTGGAAGAATAGTGAAACCCGGGTTGATTCACTAAAACTTAAGAGTGCAGAATCTGGTTAAACTCTGAATAGAAACCAATCAGCTTCCACTTTTTTATTGTCAAAGCTTAATTTCCCTGGCGGTATGACTGAGTCTGGAATTTATTGCTGAAAGCGGTAATGGTTTTCTGCATGTAGATATGGCGTTATGTACTATAGGCCTGCAATGGTTAGTATCCCTGGCGGTATGATTATGTCTGATTTTTGGTGCTGAAAGCGGTGCAATTATTTTGCATTTATTCAATAATGTAATCAAACCAAAAATGCAGAAATTTGCTCAGTTGCAGAATTGTCGCTGTCGTCACTTTCAGTTTCTGATGATAAATTTCCCCAAAAATCAGTATCACTCAATTCTGCAAATGATTCTTATTTACTATCGCTGTTTTCTAGCTGATCGAAAACCACTTTTGACGCAAAGGGACACTTTTTGGTTGCTATGGACATTCTCATGTTTCCAGGCAGAAAGAATGACATTTATTATATAAAAGTGCATGCAGGGCACTGGGCAAACCACTAGGGACAAAGGGGATGTGAAATGTTTTCATACAGTAATCTATAAGATTACAGTGTACTGTATGTACTGTGTGTGTTTCAGTTTTTGAATTTCCTGCCGGTCTCCGCCCCCGTGCGACGCGACGCTCGCAGGGAACGGAGCTCGGCACACAGAGGCATCGGAGCGGCGGACACAGCCCGCAGACACTGCGGGGGACATCGCTGGATCCAGGGGACAAGGTGAGTAGCGCTGCCTGGATCCAGCGATGCGATCCCGAGTGTGGCGCGGGGTTACCGCTCTTGGTACTGAAAATCCACCCCGAGCCACACTCGGGAATACCGCTAAGGAGGTTAATTGAACAAGCTGAAGTTAAAAGCTGATCATGCAGAGCTGCACCAGATTTTACATTCTCCAGTTTTAGTAAATCAACCAAACCATTGCGGAAGCCAGGTAAATATTTTTTCAAACTTTTCTCCATAAGTCCTTTTTTTTTTTTTTTTTTTACAGGTATAAATGTTGGTATGTGTTTTGGCATGGAGGTGAAGACCTGATGTAATAAGCAGATCTTGCATTTTAGTGCATTTTATCTGCTTCATGGGTTAACAACATCTGCCATTTTCCTGACCCATCTGAATGTATTAATCCTCTCCACTATTTCAACACTATCCAAAGCTTCTAAAATACCGTAAAGGATATAAAATCTTACATTTATTTTTATTTCATTTTGGATTTTTTTTTCTTTATTTTTTGTTTCTTTTTTTTTAATTGATGGGTTAAAAATAAGATAAAAAAAAATCAGAAGTTAAAAACATGGTAAAATTCCTAAAACATTGTTTATGAAAATGATTTTTTTTATATACAAAATAGTAAACATGTACAAGATAATAGATTACAGTACAGTCTGATTTTTTTTTAGTATTATACAATATATCTGCTGCATTATTCTATATGTTGTTGGAATGTATGATAAAATCTAAATACACGGTAAGCTATATTTCAAAGTGTGACCTTAATCTACACATAGGAAATGCAGCCAGTTTGTCTGTGTAGAGAATGGGTACACTCTAGGGATAGAATGTGCTTAGAGCTTTATATATATATTTTTTTTTCTCTCTGTTATTTTTATGTATAATTGCATTTACAGTTCAGTTTCCTAGTATGCTTTTTTTTGTTTTTCAGACTGACTTGTAAGGCTTTCTCATAAGGCTGGTTCCATTATACTTGACCTGCATTCAAAACTTAAAGGAAAACCCCAGGAAACTATTTTTTTAACCCAAAAATACTTTCATGTTATAATCGGTGAATACACTCCAGGTGCATAAAAACTCAGGCTCTATTTACACTTGTGCAACTTGTCCTGCAACTTTGGACACCAAGGTCGCGTGACAAATCATTACCCATGTTTTCCAATGATCACTATTCATATATGTGCAACTTACAGTTTTAGCAACTTCAAAGTAGTTCATGCACTACTTTGGTCGGACTTTCATGCAACTTGATTGCCATAGACTGCAATGTTAACCCTCAGTTATACCTAAATGTTCTACAATGCAGCAGTTGTGCAACAGTTGCCCATTATCACTGGTCAAAGCCAAAATCGTATCCAAGTCACATTCATCCAAAGTTGCATTAAAGTTGCACCAAAGCTACACTGCAAAGTTGTTGCAACTCGTACAAGTGTGAATGGAGCCTAAAGGTGTAAAAAAGTCTTACAATTTGTTTTTATAACAAAACTGAACCACCTAATTAGAAATGCCTGTCCACTGCCAGACAGATGCAGTAACCTCTATGCAGAGGTCTGACACCCCCTTCCCCTGTTGAGTGAGAGATAGAGCTTTCCAATCATCAGGAAGCACAAGATTTTCTGCTTACAGAGCAATTTCTTGCATTTCTTTCTGCATCAGGCTGGCAGGGCTCAGGCTTTTCTACTCAGGCTGCGTCTGCTATCTAAAGAAAATGCACTGTTAGACCTTTATTATGATGCAACTGGATTGTATTTGGCTGATTTAAACTGAAAATTCAATTTGGGTTTTAAATATTAAATATATGATCAGTTGTTTAAATTGGACCTTTTGTCAAAATGCAAGATCTGCATACCTTGTAGACCCCTTTATGTAAAAGTTAAAAGGTTAATTCAGGTGGGTGTTGAGCCAATTTTTGCTGTGTCTGCATCCACCTCGGAGCTGAAGCTGCAGTAGCTGCATGGATACAGTTGGATGTCAAAATCTGACACACGGGCAAGGGTAGGTGCTTGCATTTGATTGCACAGGGGTTGATTTGCTAGAGGCAAATAGACTGTGCACTTTACACAGTGCAGTGGCTCCAGAGTTTAATAAATGAGCAGTTCTGGTGACTTCCTTCATTCAATCCAATCCAATGTGCAAGCAAAAACGCTGTTTTTTTTTTTTAATTTCCCTTGCATGTGATTGGGTGTTCTTTGCAAAGTGAAGCTTTACCTCATTTACTAAGCTCTGGAGCAACTGCACTTTGCAAAGTGCACAATTTATTTGCCTTTAGTAAATCAACCCCACAGTGTCTACATTATGATCCATACACACACTCCCACCCACATGTCAAATTTTGATACCTGTGTCCATGCTGCCTCTGCATCCACTTTTTGAGCTGCCTGCACGCAGCTCCGGGGTGTATGCAGGCACAGCAAAAAGCAGTTCTCAGCACAGAGGACGAGTGTCAGCGTCCATCTTAATGAGACCAAATTGAAAAAAAAAAGTTAAAATACTAAAAGTTACAAACCTTGCATCCTGCCTTTTGGCCACTTCCTGGAGGTGAGGGTGATATCACTGAGTCTTGTCCGGAGAGCCCAAATATCACAAAACATTATTCCTGAACGGTGCAGAAGTGTTTTCTTGCACAAGTTGGGATCTTCATCTTTCCCAGGATCCTGGAAGAAGTTTCAGTGATGTCACCCATGACATCCATGTTGGAAGCCAGGGTGTAAGATGAGTATTTTCTTTTTAATTCAACTGTACTTTTTTACACTGAGGTGTGGGATTCTGCAAGATAAGCTGGCCTTGCAAAGTTTGGGATCTGTAGGAGTAATTGAAGCTTGTTTGTGACATCAGTCAGTTAAAACAAATTAGCTAGTGCACACGGTGTAGCTCAACTGAACTCTGGACCCAACCACGTTCAAACAATCTGACATTGTACACACTTTTTCTTCCTCTCTGGAGTTTTCCTTTAATACCGCTTACCACCATCTTATATATTTTTTTGTATTCTTATTTGGCACCTGAGGATAGTTGACAGGAAGTAATTAGAACTTTTTAGGAAATATAGATTTAATATATATATATATATATATTTTTTAATATATTAGGTAATTTGCTCTGAAATTATAGGAAATTTGCACTACAACCCTTACTAAAATTCAATTAGAACTCCAGCAAACCAGCTGAATTCACAGCCAGGGTACATATATATGAACTCCTTTTTCTGACAAACTATCAGTAATTCTATTCAGCCATTCTTATGGTTCACTAACTCCTTCCGCACTAGGGAAGTGGAAGGGGGAGAACAATTTTGCAGCTATGTTTCACCTCCCTGTCTCTAGGTTGCTCACCGGACATGAATGAGCATTGACACAGCCCTTTCCAAAAGCTCTTAATAAACCTTTCCCTTCAGTCCCCAATATGCCTGAAACATGTTGCAAAAGCACTGTGCAATACAATAGAATCCATTGCTGTGTAATACAATAGAACCTTTGATTTTCACTTTTTATTGTATAAAGGCATTACGAGAGGTTAATATTACATATATTTCAGGTAATTATTTCTTAAAGTTTTTAAAATACGTGGGCTGTATTGAAAGTAATGCAAATGTGGGCATAACTTTTTATATTAACTTACGTAGGTTGTTCAAATTTCCCATGTTGGTAGAGTAACTCCTCCTATATAGTAATCCTTATTTCTCTTCTTTTTATATTGCAGGGAAGTAATGCATTCCAAACCGGACAATAACTAAAGCATGGAAAGCTCTCACCTTGGCTGTAGCTGAGACTAAACACAAACTGAATCGCACTCTGCTGCATGCAAGGATGGAAGCCCTTGAAAAAGACCACTTTAGTAAATTCGGCAAATTAAACACTGTCTACCACCAAATCAGTTCTGCTGTCATGATGAGAGGAACACAACTATGAGTTCTATTCGACACCCCATCAGGGGAAGCTCTACATTGAGGGAACTTCCCTTCTTTTCCTTCTTGTCTACTCCCTCTCTCCTTACTACCTCTCTCTTCTTTTGTCCTTGTTACCTCTTATCTTAGGTAACCCACATTGTTTTAAGATAGTTCAGCCTATCACTTATGTTGTAACTAGGCCGCAACACAGTAGATGAATGAACATGGCCTCTCACTTCTCATAGACCGTTGAATGTTAAGAGTGTTTGGTCTGAGTTTGTAAACCTCAGTTGGCCCCCTCATCTTATAATAGGATAAGCCATAGTCATCCAGCTCTAGAATTTTACTTTGCGGCATATTAGCAGATAGGCCATGCTCAGTTAGTATTCTTTTCTGTGCCAGATTTATACCTACTCACAATGGTCTTTCCTCGTACAATGTATGTTATGTTTTTTGTTGATCTTCCTTCAATAAAATTATTAAACAAGTAATGTATTCCAAGTAGAAGCAATGTGCTGTCATTGAGTTCTTGATGAAGGAGGGGTACAGGCTATCCAACATCCACAGAAGGCTACACAATGTTTATGGAGATGACACCATTGACAAGAGTCACCAATGACAAGACAAGACATTACTCCTGTCAATGGTGTCATCTCTGCAAACATTGTGTAGCCTTCTGTGGATGTCAGACTGCCTGTACCCCTCCTTCATCAAGAACTCAATGACGGCATGTTGCTTCTACTTGTAGTCCTTTTTTTACCTGCAGTAAAAAAGTAGAAGGGTTTCTGTAGAGGAAGGGTTACTCTACCAACCTGTTAAATGAACAACCATTTAAGCTTTGCCCACTTTTCCATTACTTTCGGTACAGCCCTCTTATATTAAAGTGTATGTACAATCAAAATTATTTTCTAGTTGTCTAGCTTTTCTAGTGGGAAAAGATTAGAATTGTCAAATTTTTATTGCTGTCTGTGTCCACGCTGTGTATATTCCCACTTCCTATTTGTCCTGTTGATCGTTGTCAAAAATGATGGGAAATGTTATAGTTGTCCCCAGAACAAACGATAAGGGCAAATCCTCCAATGGGGACACCAGTTGTGGTGTCAACTGTCTACAAATTACCTCTCTTTTTATGTTGTATCTGCAAGACAAGAAGCAAAGGGAAAACTCACCAATGGGAGGCAACAGTGAAAAATAAACTGATATTTTAACATTTCCCTATTTGCTCCAAAAAATGTTTTGACTATACATACACTTTATATAATCTTTAATATGTACTCATATCTGGGCTAAAAAGTGGGTTAAGGAGCCAGTGGATAAAGAAGAAACATCAATTTGTGGTGTTTTGTAACAACACAGGCTTCTATTTTTAAGTTAAAATAAAATTAAAATAGTCTTTACTATG
>BLSH010489184.1:2173362-2188579 GCA_018402905.1 Glandirana rugosa
GTTTCTACTCCGTAACAAAAGAGGGTGATCCGTGTCAAGTGGGGGGATTTTCTGACTTCCTGGTATTTCACCGGGAAACGAAACTTTCAAACCTCTTGTGACGAGATTGTCCCATTGTCGAGGTAGGACTGTACTTCCGTTATATATTCAGAAGTGAACCTATTTTCACTAACCACGTATGTGTTTAGGTAGTAGTGGGATTGAGTACTCCGATAGATCATACTTACATAAACCGGATATCTTAGAGAACGGAGTTATGTCCATTCTTTCTCCCCTCGTCTTCCCGATACTGTGGGCATACTGGATTGTATGGAACCCCCCCCAGGGTCCCTCTTCCTCAGGCAAGCTTCCCCTCTCTCATTGTCCTCTTCTTCTTTCTTTTCTTTGCGAGCCGTTGAAGATCATAGGCTTCATTCCTCACGTTTTCTTCTTTCTCTTTCAGTGTTATGCTGCCATTCTGGGTGTCATAGCCCTTCTGCTCCCCTCTTTCTTACCTGTATTGAGGCAAGAGATTCTATAGGCCAAATACATTCATACTAGATAGCCTCATGAGTTAGGGTGATGATGGATTTGTGTATGCACCAATCACTTTTATCCAAGTGAAGACTTATATATTGCCTTCATGTCAGGATGGAGCTGTTACCCTGTTAGAGCAGTGTTCTCCAAACTTTCAAAGCAAAGGGCCACTTTATGGTCCTTCAGTCTTTTAGGGGGGTGAACTGTGCCTAGTGGGAGAAAACAATGCCTCATCTTTGTTATTCTAAGGAGAAATAGTTGGTGCCAGTGGGAGTAATGCCTCGTGCAACCGCACGTTCAACTTTTGCCCAAAATCAGCTGTTGAAGGTTGTGTCTAGCGTATTGACAGGAGTCAAGTAATCGTTCAACAAAGCTTCAACAGAGCTGAACATAGTGACGTGTTACGAGCATCTAAAGAGGAAGTTCAGGTGAATGTGATTTGTGAATTAGGAGAATAAGTTTACTTGAACGGACACTTCCGGGCGTTCCTGACTTCTGAGCATGCGTGTTTTGCACGTACATCTTTGTTGGCCCAACTTCTGTACACACAATTCAACAGTCGTGCAATGCCTTGTTGTACAACCAAAGTTTTCTGGTCTGCTCATCAAACTTCTGTTGTACGACCGTCACACATCGACTTTTGTAATCGCACATACTAGCGGTCGGATTATCATACAACAAGCAGTTTTAAGACCGTTGTTGTACGACCGTTGCATCATGTGTATGGGCCTTTAGACTGTCCCATCACTGGTGTCAGTGGAAGGAATTATGTCCAGTTGTTAGTGTCAGTGGCTGGAACAATGCCTAAAGGGCCGGATAAAGGCAAGTAAGGTACAGCATTTGGCCCTTCGCACCACAGTTTGGAGACCACTGCTACAAAGGAAGAGTTACTATACCAACATGTGAAATTTGAACGACCGATGTAAGTTAACTAAAAAAATTATGCCCACCCTTGTATTATGTTTGGCACAACCCTCATACAACGGGGGTGCTTACAATGATCAGCTTTTATTCATATGGCTTACACCCATTTTCCATAATGAAAAAACGTAAACTATGTTACAGCGGAAAATCAAAAATGACCGTGTTAATGCTAGTGACAGATTGTATCATACATGTCATTTTTATTTTTCTCATAGTTCCACTTTATGGCATTACCCCCTGGTTGTGCACCTCTGTTCTAGGGTACATTATATGAACAGGATAATAGGTTCTAAGGTCTAATCTTGTACTCCACAGGGTAATCCACACACTAGGAAATAAGGTTGTACAAATATTATATATCTTTACAATAACATACTGTATTACACATTCTACTTACCATAAGAAACCCATACTTCAGAGGAAAGAACAAAAAACACAAATTTACATAGATTTACACATGCACATAAATAGCTTTTCTCAGTACTGGAACATACTGCAGCATCATGAGATAATGCTAGAAACAAGCACTACACAAAAGACATATTTTGCATCATTTGGAGTATTTTGTGAGGACTATGACAGATTATGCCAACAATATAAAGAATTTTTGTTTCACGGGTACGCACACAAATAAGCACATGTATTTTATATTGCTTTCCATTTCTTATATGGGTTAAAATTGAAGTTTAAACTGCTTATATTTTGCCTTCCCTGATTCCTCCCTCCCTCTATTTCCATTATCATTACATACCTTATTTTAAGCCCAGTGATGCCATCACTGGGTCTCTCTGTGTTTCTCTATGCAATGCAGGTAGACCATGGTTGGTTGCAGGGGCCGGCAGGGTGCTGTACATAAATTCCTGAAAACATCACAGCACCCCTCCGCAATGCTCCTCTCAAAAGCTCTGATGCAAGCAGTGAGCTTGCTCTTGGGAGCGGTCATGAAAATATCAAAACACCTTGATAGGTGGATGTCAGTTTTGAGAAGTGGGCATTCCTAGGCAGGCTGTATTTGCATGATTCAAAAATAGTGAAATCCCATTAATGGAGGGGGTGGGCCAGGGACATTAAAGTAAAGTAAGAAAGGGCTAGATGATGCTGAACTATGAGGCGGACTCTATGTGACTTGGTGCAGCCTCTGAGAAGGACACAGTGGGGTTGATTTACTAAAACTGGAGAGTACAAAATCTGCTGCAGCTGTGCATGGTAGCAAATCAGCTTCTAACTTCAGTTTGTTCAATTAGGCTTTGAGAAAAAAATATGGAAGCTGATTGGTTTCAATGCAGAGCTGAACCAGATTTTGTGCTCTCTGGGTCAGTAAATCAACCCCAAGATGCAGTAAAATCAGACTAAGCAATAACAGTACAGGAAAGAAGACTGTACTATGGTGGAAGATTGCAGGTATGTGGTGAGTTCATCTCTAATTACATGCTTTGGAAAATGGAAAACTGTTGGCTATTCTCAAAGGATCGCCATACCACAGGACAAATAAACTCACTTAAAAACTGGTAAACAGATCCATTAGACTTCTACCAGTTCAAATCCAAGTTGAAGAATATCTTAGCAGTTTGCCGACCTGGTTCCAACCTGGTCATTGGTTTGTTAATAAACAAAAGACATAATAAAACATGATGGCGATCACTTGGTGATCAAGTGCTTCAAGGCAAAATTAGAAGTCCATTTTGAAGATGTATGCAAATGCTTTATGCTGGAAAATTGGCCACTCATTCTTAATCACATCATCATTCATGAATACTGATTGAAGAGATTCATGAATTTTATGTTTCTTTGCAAATCTGTCTATGTGCAGATATTTGAACAAATGAAAAACTGCTGTATTTAGGCTACTTTCACACTGGGGCGGTGGAGCGTTAGCAGTAAATCCCCGCTGGGATTTACCGCTGTTAGAGCGGCGCTATAGCTGCGGGAGCGGTGCGCTTTTAACCCCCCCTACAAGGGCTTAAAACGGAGTTAAAAGTGCCCGCTCTCTACGCTTCCGAGGCGGTGTGCAGCTGCTTCGGAAGCGCTGCTACATTGTTTTCAATGGGCAGGGGCGGTGGAGGAGAGGTATATTACCGCTCACCACACCACCCCAAAGATGCTGCTTGCAGGACTTTTTGGAACGTCCTGCAAGCGCACTGCCCCAGTGTGAGAGCACTCAGGCTTTCACATTGGGGTGGTTTGGGGTGGATGTTTGAGGTGCTTTACAGACGCTATTTTTAGCTAAATAGCGTCTGTAAAGCACCTCAGTGTGAAAGGAGCCTTAGAGTGGGGTTTTACCTTTGGCATCTCAAAAACTGTCAATTCCCGGGCCCTTTCTAGGAGGTCAGCCATTGAAGGAGATATCACTTTTAATGTGAGATCCATGTTTTGTTTTAAAAATAGGAACTTTTGAAATCACTAAATGCAGTCAATTAAAATTTTAACCTGCTTGCTACTTTCCATGTAGGAGTGGCAGATCAGGATCTAAAGCAATGAAACTTCCCCCCTCTCATAAAAATAAAAACTAAATCCATTTTTGCATCTTGGGAACGTTGGTTATGGCTCAGGCTCATGCAGTCAAGAAATGTGGAAGAGGAGGAGTCACGGAGTGGACCTATTATTAAATCTTCCATATAAACCTAACTGTATTTGTGCCTAGATAATTAAGAGCTGTCATGTATGGGCTATCCAGATTGTTCTTATAAACAATTGAGAGGACGTTCATGTTTATGTCTATGCAGAAAGGAGGGAGAGAACTTGTCTTGGGTAGGGAGGAGGCCAGTAGCAATCAATCAATCAACCTGGCAAAGTCATTCTGGATGACTGATTCTTTTCCCAAGCAGGCTCAGCTAGGAGACGTTGGGGAACTGGAAAGTTTATAGACATTCACTCTAGCATTGCCAAAACCGGTTGCAATAGACAAATGCCCTCATGTCTTTTAAACATTTAGAGACAAGCAACAGAAAGGGTTATTGGAAAAAGGGCTGTTTTAAAAAAATGTACTGCAGTTATTTAAAGGGGGCCGTTTATAGAAAAACAATGCATAAGGGTATATCTTAAAGGGAAACGTATTTAACGAGTGTTTTCAGCTGCATACATACCATCTGCAGAGATTTTCACATTTATACAGCTGGATATCACACTCCTAAATAATGTCACCTGTAGGGTCCCTTAAATGCCCTTGATTTTAACAAGTAAATCTCAGATACATTTTAGCTAAGGGTGATGAGTGAGCAAGTATGCAGGCTGAATAGCATTTTTTATTTCTAATGTTATTTTAAGAAGTACACATATATCTAATTTGGAATTGATTTCAACACCCCCTTCCTTTTTATGGTACTGAATAAAATAGATGTATGAAAAGTAGAGGCATTGAGTGTGGTAACCAACTGGACAACCAATTGTAAATTAGCTTTTTAACAAAAACGACAGCAAAGTGTCCATTTAGCTATGAACCATACTAAGCAGACCCTTAATTCCTGGGCAATAATTTTGCATTTCTTACCTAGGAGACATTATATGCAGCTGATAGGATAAAATAGAAGACAGCTATCAGGGGCAGCTGTCCAGGACTCAAAAAATTCAGGTAATGAACTATAACAAAGAATGTGATGTCAATGTAAGTCAATATGCTTTTGCACCTGGCACTAAGGATGGGCTCGGGCTTGTTCGGAACCAAATGTCCCCCAGCCCGCCAGGAAGTGAACTCTGCACTGCATTAATAACAGGCAGTGAGACATTCCCTGATGCATTCGGGGAATGTCTCACTCGATGTGATTAGCGCAGTGCAGGGTTTACTTCCTGGCAGGCTCAGGCATGTTTGGTTCTGAACAAGCCCGAGCCCATCCTTACCTGGCACCTTAACAAGAACCATTTCCTTTAAACGATTCCCCTATACCTTACCCCACATACAGAGAGCATTCCCAACTGAAGCCCTGGCCAATAACATCACCGGTATGGATTACATGACAACTCGAATGGAATTGTTTGACACCCCCCCCCCACCACCATTGACTGCCTGAAAATGTCTGTCAATCAGATGCTGGGGTGGCTCATGTGACCAAATTCTAGATGATACTAGAGCAGCTGGAGTGCAGCATGTGAGCAGACTGAAGATGGTTGAGCACCCACCAACCATGCAGACTCATTAAAGGTAAACTTACAAAATATAACTTGGTTTATACTATATAGGACCTATAATGGTCCTTGGAAATTCAGCATTCTAAATGAATTATTGAATTATTAAAATTGATGGAGAATGGAAAAAAATGAGTAGCAAACTGAATATTTTTGTGGATGAGAGAAGGCTGAGGTATTATTTTTAATGCCCTTATGCCAAGTTACACTTCAGATAGGGTTGATCTTTTTCAGTTCTCCTTGCCTAACCATTCTCACTTATGATTACCATTGCCCTTCCAATGGAAAATTTTTCAACAAATAAGTCAATCATGACTGGGACAACAAGCATTGTACAGACACACACAACATAGAGCAGCCAAGTTTGTTTTTTTTGCTGTCTTTGCACCCATCTAGCACTACACAACAGAGATTAGGAGTTTAAAATGAATTCTTACATTCCAATTGGCTGCTGACAATACGTGTGAGTAGGCCCAGGAGTAAATGAAATGCTAGAATAAAGAAAGTTTGATGGGTTAATATAGAACTTAAAAGAAAATGCATATTGATGGTGTTAACAAGCACCTGCCATCGACATAACCTGCTGGTAGCCATTTTGTTGGTGCAATAACAATTCACCTGTGTTCAAATGATATTTGGTGTGGAAAATGACTGATGCGTCTTGTTGATGTTGTAGGTAATGTGATATATGGGTACTGCCTTCAAAATGGCTGTTGTGGATGACAGGTGCTCAGGTGCTACTTTTTTCAGATAAAGAAGTTCACAGGTATGAATCTAAAATACCATTTCAGTTTACAACAAGTCTTCACCAGTATATAAAGACCTGCAAAACTGGGACAACCATCTCAAAACTGGGGTTGAGACCTTCGACCCTCTCTGTCACCACTCCAATGCCATTTTCTTTATCCAATAATAAATTACAGCTTCAACCATACAACTCATACAATTGTCAACTGTCACAGACCATGTGGCACCCTGGGGATTGCATTAGAGTAATCAGAGGGTGTATTCTAAAACATTCACACGTGCAGACATGTTCCTGTACAATCAACATCTGCCTTGACATATTTCCTGACCCCATAGAGATTGGATCAAAGCATAACTTAACCTAAGAATGAAAATGTAATATTTTGTGCTTACTAGTTTTAAGATATTCTGACTGCATTATATGTTTCTTTCAGGCTAAGGAAATTTTCATCAAGTACAGAAAATGCCTGTTAATTTTGCCAGAAATACAGTGCCATTGCCACTGAACTAGAAGCATAAAACAAATGTATCTACATTCAAAAAACTACTAATTTCCCTATCATTGGTGTAATGGAGACGGATAAAGGCAGATATGTTTGAAGTCCATGGTGAAACAGCCATGGTTCCCTCCATAAAAACAGTGGAGGGGTAAGCATAGCCATCTAGGGACAGAATGTGCATTATTCTCAGGATTACCAAGTGAAAATTTGTGAAAGAAACACCTGTAAAAATAAACTAAAGAAGCTAGCTCTTTTAAGAACTACTGAGGTCGATATATATCGTTTTTGTTTTGGGGTTTAAATACACATTCGATTAATACTGGGGTATGTAACCAAAATTCATTTGAACTGAGGAAGCCACTAAGTATTGAAACATCTTCAACATTACTAAACAAATCCAGCTAAATGTGAATACATACTGCTAGATATATCACAATGACCTGGAGAACTCACAACCTTCACATATGTCCAAACAAAAGTTTTGATTCAGAATGTTTGTGGAAACTCTTGCTAGTAAGCAAATCTACAGCTTGAAATATAAAGTCCCGGTATGGTTTCAGGACTAATCTGTTGGTGGCTTTGTCTTCCACTTCTTTATGCACAGCCCAGAGCAGAATTAATCAATATAGCCAATACTAGATGATCCATGAGAAAATGTCAAGACTTCTGAGGGTGTACTGGGATTGTGTCTTTCAAGTGACAGCTTGGAGAACGTGGAAAGTGAAAGTTATACATAAAATACACTCAATTCCATCCAATCCACCGTTTTAGTTTTTGTAAAGTTGCCCTTTGTTACTATCTACCTTCTATTTCCATCATATAAGAGGGCCATGCAAAAAGTAATTCAAATGTAGGCATAACTTTTTTATTAACATACATAGGTTGCTCGGATGTTCAAATTTCTCATGGTGGTAGAATAACTCTTCCTCTATAGTAATGCTTCTTCTTCTTTATTGCAGGCAAATAATGGATTCCAAGCAGAAGCACAGTGCTGTCATTGAGTTCTTGATGAAGGAGGGGGTGCAGGTAGTCCACCATCAACAAAAGGCTACAGAATGTTTACAGAGAGGACACCTTTTACAAGAGCAATGTCTTGTCATTGGCGACTTGTCAATTTTGTCATCTCCATGAACATTCTTTAGCCTTGTGTGGATGTCATAAAACCTGCACCCTTCCTTTATCAAAAGGTCAATGATGGCACAGGGCTTCTGCATTGAATCCATGTTTAATTTGCAATTAAAAAGAAGAAGAGGAGTTACTATAGAGGAAGAGTTGTTCTACCAACATGTGAAAATTGAATAACATATGGAAGTTAATAAAAACAATGCTCACTTTTGCATTGCCTTTTGGTGGAGTCCTTGTAATACAATTCAACTTCTTCTTAGAGTATGCACATCAAACATTTTGCAAAGGCGAAATAGCAGATGCAAAATGTTTCACTTGTCAGGAACAAGTAGTACCTATTAAGACGTAAAGCGGAGTTCCATCCAAAAGTGGAACTTCCGCTTTAAGTCCTCCTCCCCAGCTCCGGATGCTGAAACTGAGCTTTTGGAGAGGAGGGGGGTGGGGATACCCGATTTTTAGTGGTACTTCCGCCCCAGGCGCCTTAAGCGATTGGAAGTGGAAGGTCTCCTTCCCCCTCCCTCCTGAAGTCTTCTGGGACACAGGACAGGTCCTAGAAGACTTCGGGACCAATCACAAAGCGCAGCACGGCTCGCGCATGCGCAGTGTGCACCCGGCCGTGAAGCCGCGGGCCAGGTGCCCACAGTAGCAATGCCGGAGCCACGGAGGGGAGGGGGAGAGATCCGAGGCTCTGTGCAGCTCCATCGATGGAGCGGGAGACAGGTGAGTGTCTGTTTATTAAAAGTCAGCAGCTACACTTTTTGTAGCTGCTGACTTTTAATAAACATAAGGAAAGGGTGGAACTCCACTTTAAATAGCCCCAACCAAAGTTCTGATTAGAAGATCTTATCAAGCATTCATGGGATAAAGGAACATTTCCA
Organism: Glandirana rugosa; assembly: GCA_018402905.1. Lineage (NCBI taxonomy): Eukaryota > Metazoa > Chordata > Amphibia > Anura > Ranidae > Glandirana > Glandirana rugosa. Next base: position 2,182,172 of record BLSH010489184.1, read on the forward strand.
TACTGAGGTTTATTAGGTGCCATGATGACAGGACAATGTAATCAAGACTATTTTTATTAGAATGCTTCACTTAATTACTAATCATTCTGATGATGACGCTAATCAGTCAAGCATTCAAGTTCTATACTTCAAGGACAGGACTTCTTTTTGAAAGCTCTGCTATCTGGACATCATTTCTTTTGACTAGAAGAGGTCAGTTTTGTCTTTGTACACCTAGAAAAATGACTTTAGTTTATTTGTTAGCATCTTATTTTTGCTGTGTTCCGAAAGGATCCATGAAAACATTAAAAATTCTTGTACGTAAAAACCAACTCAGAAATTATGGTTTCATTTACCTTATTCCCAGTTTAAGGTTTGATTTAAATAATTTTCATGTTCTAGTCGTCATCATCATTCAATATGACCGTCTTTATAATTTTTCATGAAGTGACTGAGATAAATTTCAAAATATAAAAAAAGATGACAAACTATGGAGGAACATAAAATGAACATGTTATGAATCGCTGAAACAAGACTTACATGTGGAACGGATGGTCTGATGATGGAGGTGCGAAGACTGGAAAACAAGAACAAACTTTAAACAAAGGAATAAATATGAAATATGAAACAGGGTGCACTATAATAACCACATGTACAAATTATGAGGAAGTACACAAACAATGAAATGAAAGTTTGAATTATAACTGGGCTAGTCTAATTTTGTTCTTTAACAATTTGGAAAATGATAAAAATTTGGATTAAAATTGGACTAGTCTAATTGTGTTATTTTTTAACAATTTGGAAATGATGAAAATTAGGATTATAATTGGACTAGTCTAATTGTGTTATTTTTTAACAATTTGGAAATGATACAAATTAGGATTATAATTGGACTAGTCTTATTGTGTTATTTTTTTAACAATTTGGAAATGATACAAATTTGGATTATAATTGGACTAGTCTAATTGTGTTATTTTTTAACAATTTGGAAATGATGAAAATTAGGATTATAACTGGGCTAGTCTAATTGTGTTTTCTGTTCACAATTTGGAAATTATGAAAATTAAGATTATAACTGGGCTAGTCTAATTTTGTTCTTTATTCACACTTTGAAAATTAGGAAAATTAGGATGATAACTGGGCTAGTCTGATTTTGTTCTTTATTCACAATTTGGAAATTATAAAAATTAGGATTATAATTAGACTAGTCTAATTTTGTTTTTTGTTCACAATTTGGAAATGATAAAAATTAGGATTATAAAATTGGACTAGTCTAATTTTGTTCTTTTTTAACAATTTGGAAATGATGAAAATTAGGATTATAACTGGGCTAGTCTAATTTTGTTTTCTGTTCACAATTTTGGAAATTATGAAAATTAGGATTATAACTGGGCTAGTCTAATTTTGTTCTTTGTTCACAATTTTTTTCAATTTCTTGTCTGACTTGCTTACAATAGCCATTAAAACAAACTTGCGATTTGAACATGTTCTTTCCAGGTATAAAGAAACATGTGATTCCTCCTTTTTCTTTCATGCAACAGAATTCATAACATAATTCATGCTTAGTAATTGGCCCAGTGCTGACACATGGGGAAGAGAGCCCTTAGTGCCGTGTAAGCTTGAAATATAGAATCTTCATTTCTTTGCTCCTGGCTGAAAGCAGTGGTGGGCGAGCGAAGGGAGATCTGTATGGGCAGTTGAAGAAGGTTGAGTCCAACCTATTGATTTGCCCTGCAATCTGAATTTGATCCTGCAATCACAGGATCATTTTAAAGTGGAAACAAAAAAATGGTAACTGCCCCCACCTATAAATGGCCTTTGCAGCAAAGAGCACATGGAAGGGCGACGCATGTCAAACAAAAGCAAAGAAAATTCCCAGCTCAACTTACCTACCAATCTGCAACCAACTGGAATTCGGTTTATTGCAGACTGGTCGGTAAATTGAGCTGGGATTTTTTTGGTTTTGTTTGACATTTTAAAGTGGACCTTTTGTCAAATGTCAACTTAATGCTGTGTTAACAGCCTTTCCCAGATGGATAAATGCAAAGCAATAGGAGAAAAAAAAATCTTCTTTCCTCTAGAAAAGTCACCAAAGGCATCTTGCCATATAATCTGTGTTAAGAGGAAGATCAGCCATTTGAAATTTCTATCCTTTCTTTCAACATGGAAACAAATAATGTGATCAACACTGAACGGAGCATCTAGTAACATTTTCTTCAGGAAAGCCCATTATTTGTCAATCCCATCACAGCAGTTGTAAAATGTAGGTAATAATTATATAGTGTTGTGGAAGCCCCTAAACCAGGGTGTTTGATTATGCAAAATGTATTTCAGCAAGTAGCAGATGCTGTGGCTTGTTCGATCACCTTGCAGGTCTTTCTACTGCTTGTTATAACTCCTTCCTGCCCACAATCCCCATATTAATATTTAGGCTACATTCGCACCTGAGTGTAGGGATTTACTGGCTTTTTATTTGTGGGTTTATGAGTGTTTTTAGAATTGTATTACAAGCATTTTACAACTTCACACCACAAAACACACTTCTGCATGCACGTTTTAACACGTTTTGGAGCATTCCGATGCATTTTTCATGCATTTTTAATGCTTTTCCGGATGCATTCCAGATGTTTTTTCTCCTTCTTTTTTTTTTTTTTTTTTGCTGTACTGGGGTCCAGTGCTTTTTTATGCATTTCAGTGCATTCCAGTGTGTTGTTTATGTGTTTTACCATGTTCCGGTACAGTTCAGTGCAGGAAAAACGCAGCATGTTCTCCTTTCTTTCTGGAACTGAAACACCCTGGAACTGACTGCGCTGGTGTGAACTATGCCATTGTAAACCATTTAACCTACTTTCCATGCATCTTTGATACAGGAAAAAATGCACTGGACTGCATGTGGTGTGAACTGGCCCTCAGGGGTTTTTGCTTAGTCAATAGCACTAGGGGAAAAGGGGTGGAGAGCTGCTGTTTGAGCAGAAACCGAGCACCAATATGCTCCTAAAACGCTCATGTCACACATATTCAGGTGTTTCCATTGAAGCCTATGGGCCAAATCTGCATCCAAACTGCCAAAAAGAACCCAAATAGCAAGGATAACTTGCCACAAATTTGTGGCAGTATTAAATTGTAAGTCTGTTAACCTGCTGCACATTTTCACTGGCAAGTTGTACAGTTGCAGAGCACTTAAAGCACAAGTTCTAGTTGACACTTTTCCATATTGTAGCATTTTTGCGTGGCAAGTCTCTAGCAAGAGCAAAGTTGCAGTGGGGAGTCTACATCAAGAACTCTGCAAGTCTACAGCATAAAAAATCAGTGACAGTGACTCCTGTGGTGGGATGACTATTGCACAACATAACTGAACCAGAACTTGCAGCAGACTTGCAGAGAAAGTTGATCTGGAGTCATGCAATGCGGACTTCCTGCAATTGTGCAACAAACTTGTGAAGCCTGGAGGTCTAGCAATAGCCTAGCAAGTCATTTTCAAACTTGCAGCAGAATTGCTTGTTGTTATTGGAAGCACCTTATATAAAACTTTATGTGTAAAAGAAGATTTCAAAAGAAATCAAAGACAGGCAGCAAGAGAACTGTCCACATAAAACTAAGGACCAGTGCTGTAGATATGGGTTCTCACTTCGATCCGCTTTACCTATCTAGTGGCAATCACAACATTACAGGAAATGTATAAATATATTTTGTTCTACAATATATCATCAGCCAGGTTTTGGGGTAAAAGTTAAAATTTATAACATTTCAATAAAAATAAACTTTAAACATACGCTAAAACATGGTGGAAACTACATACAGTATCTACCGACCTGACTGTCCCCTTTTGTGCAAACACAACAGAATCCCTTAAAAGGGCTGGAGGTTAGACGCATTCCTGTCTAGTCACCTGTGATTGCACCTGTAAGTGAACCTTGGATTATTCAACCTTCTTACACTGACTCTGAGTCAGCTACGTGAACTGACCCTTGCAAAACAGTTTGGAACTATGCTTGTTTAAATCTGTGATGGAGGAGTGAGTTACAGGAGGGACATGTCAAAGGCCAGTCTGGCTTGGGTGTAGGCATAATCAGTGGACAGAAGACCCTTTGGATAGTACTGAAGGTCTCCCAAAAGGGGATCACACAAAGTCTTGGGAAACTCTTTCTGGACTTTATCACACAGTTTATTTACTCAGCACCACATTCTCAGCAGGGGCTGAGAATGCATTTGCTGGAAGGCTGAAATATGCTATATATTATTACTGCAAGGACTGCACCAAAACAAATGCAAAAGTGGTCTGGGCATAACTTTTTTATTAACCTACATAGGTTGTTCAAATTCCTCATGTTGGTAGAGTTACTCTTTCTCTATATTCATTCTTGTTCATTTTCATTGCAGGTAAATAATGGATTCCAAGCAGAAGCAGTGCGCCATCAGTGAATACTTGATGAAGAAAGGGAGCAGGCTTTCCAATCCACAGAAGGCTGCAGAATGTTTACAGAAATGACACCATAGAGAGGAGTCACAAATGACAAGACATTGCTCTTGTCAATGGTGTCATCACCATAAACATTCTGTAGCCTTCTGTGGATGTCGGACAACCTGCACCCCCTCCTTTATCAAGAACTAAATCAATGCACGTTGCTTCTACTTGGAATACATTGTTTACCTGCAATGAAAAACAAGAGTTACTATAGAGGAAGAATTACTCTACCAAAATGAGAAATTTAGGCTTGGACGGTACCTTGAAGTTCATATGAAAACCCACACAGTCTGAATCAGGGTAGGACAGCAGACTGAATTGAATGGGAACCCCCCCCCCCCCCTTCCCCAGGAATTCTTCTCCTCTTTCGCACTCTTCTACTTTCCTTTCTTCGCGAGCCGGAGAAGATCCTAGGAGTCATTCATCACCCTTTCCTCTTTCTACTTCAGTGTTATGCTTTTATTCTGGGCGCCATTGCTCTTCTCCTCCCCTTTTCTTACCTGTATTGAGGCAAGAGGTTCTATATGCCATATACTGTACATTCATACTGGATTGCCTCATGATTTAGGTTGATGTTGGATTTGTATATGGACCAATCACTTTTATCCCAGTGAATACTTATTATATATTGCCTTCATGTCCGGATGGGCCTGTTACCATACATTTGCCTCTACTATACTTCATACTGTTATTCTTATTGCACTGTTTTGCACACAATGTTTTGCGCTTTTTGTAAAATATTCAAAAACCCAATAAAATCTTTGTAAAACATCGTAAGAAATTTGAATAACCTATGCAAGTTTATAAAAAATGTCATGCCCACTTTTGCATTGCTTTTGGTACAGCCCTTGTAAAAAAAAAAAGAAAAAAAATTGAATTGTGACTTCTAGACCCCCAAAAATAAATCAGATTTCCTGGGTATATAATATAATCTATACAAGTAACAAATGAGAAAAAATTATACTGTTATCAGAACAGACAAATAATAAAATCAATAAAAAGAACACCTAAACTCAAGGATTAAAAACTCAAGGATTGGGTAGAACTAGAGGCCTCATTCTCCCAACTACCCTTAAACTCACTACTATGGCTTCACCCCAAACACATCCTGGCAGAAATTCACATACATCCCCTAATTGGACCCACCATACGTTGCTTTAGCAACATATGTAAATCCACCAACGTTTCGTCTATTCCTGGTCCTTTAACCCCAATCCGTCTTAACCCAGACCCCCCCCCCCCCGGCATACACAACCACTTCTTAAAGGATAACTGGCCCCATGACAGCGTCCTAATACACCACTTCTTTTCACAAGGTACGTTTTTATCTTATGAAAACCTACCCTCCAAAGGGACTGATCTCTACACCCCCCTCCCCCAGACCTATATGCTCTTATCTCTAGTGTTGAGCGAACCCGGACTGTAACGTTCGGGTCCGTACCGAACTTTCGGGTGTCCGTGGCACGGACCCGGACCCGGACATTTCAAAAATCGTTCGGGTTCGGTCCGGGGTTCTGCTATTTTACTCCACGTGTTGAGAAGCTGCAGGGCAGCCAATCAACAAGCGTTTCACTGGTTTGCCCTTAGAAGCCATCACAGCCATGCCTACTAATGGCATGGCTGTGATTGGCCAGTGCATCATGTGACCCAGCCTCTTTATAAGCTGGAGTCACAGTGCTGCAGTCACATGCTCCTTGGGTTAGTGTAGGGAAAGGTAGCTGACGGCGTGAGGGACAGATTTCAGCCATTTTAAGACCTGATCCTGCATCCTGAGATAGATTACTTTACTACTGCTGTCTGTGCTGTTGCTCTGAGGACAGATAGCAGAAATTAGAGATTTCACATACCGCTGCTTTGAGTTGCAGATCAAGCTCTGCATAGAACAACGATCGCTACGATCGTGCTCTACGATCAGATTGTTGGGGGAATTTGAGATTTCTAATACCGCTGCTTAGAGTTGGAGA
>BLSH010489184.1:2193269-2206846 GCA_018402905.1 Glandirana rugosa
TTCCGGTGGTCTACACATCATCACAGGGTGAGATCCTAACTGTAAAGGTCGTCCACAGACCCTCCAGTCTCGTCTTAAACACATCATCCCTCCCCCAAGACATGGTGGCACGAACCTGATATATCGTCAAAAGAACCCACCTTTTCAAATAGCTTGCGAACACCTACAAACATACCTAAAAAAGGGTCAGAAGACTACTATCCCCATACCTTTCCAGGGGAAGGGTCCGACTAGGAACCAATCTCCCCTATAGAAGCTTATCCTCTCGTACCCAACATCTCTAAACCACCGAAACTTCTACAAACTAGTTTGTTTCTCAAAATTTCCCTCACTCATGAAACCTCTGTCTGTCCGTGCGATCGTTCGGGTTCCGTCCGGACCCGGACCCGGACTTTGTCCCGAAGTTCGGACGGACCAGCAGAACCCGAACTTCCAGAGGTTCGCTCAACTCTACTTATCTCATTACATCTGCTCCTTAGACAGGAAATTCTCTGTCTCCAAAGTACTCACTCCCTTTAAAACTCTTTGTTTGATCAAACATCTTCAAAGCCACCAAATCTCTACAACCCATGCTCTCCTATTCGAAGATATCCCCTCTAACCAAGGATCAGCCTGGGAAGGGGACCTTTCCATACCCCTATCATCAGAAGACTGGGAAAAAATCCATACAAACATCCACAAGCGTTCGATAAACTTTTCCACCCAAGAAAACTGCTATATAGTCCAAGCACGGTGGTACAGAACCCCCTCCCTACTACACAAATTCTGCTCTGACCTCCCAGACACCTGCTGGAAATGTCAATCCTAGAGTGGGACACTACTACACATCTGGTGGCCTTGCCCACTTATCCAAAACTTCTGGTCAGATGTACGCCACATCATTGCCCAGGTAACTACCTATAATCTGGACTATTTTCCTGCCCAATTCCTCCTACATCACTCCACCCTCCCACATGTCGCATATTTCAAATCATTAGCAATGCACATGGTAAATGCTGCAAAACGATGTATCCCACTTCATTGGGGCTCCCCCCCCAACCTCCCACAATCAAAGAATGCTAACAAAGATAAATAAACTAGCGGAAATGGAACGCTTGATAAGCATATAAAAAAAACCTTAATTTCCTGTAAACGCTTAACCTACCACTTTCACCGCCTAAAATAGAGACAATCAGCCTCTCTCCCTTTGCAAACCGATGGAGGGAGTGAGAGATGGTTTCCCATCCTTTCCTATCCCTTCTTACCTCTCCTTCTGTACCCTTTATCTCGCCTCTTCACTCTCTCTTTACTCTTTTTTCCTATCTAATACCCCCATCTGACATACAATGAACTCACTTTAATCATTGACTACATTACCTTGCATCAAGGTTCACCGACCCCTTTTAACACATTTCAGGTTCCCCCACTACCATTGGACTTATGCCAACCCCCGTCTTACAGCTCAGCACCATTTCGCTCATTTTAAATACCCAGGTATATCCATTAGTTCCTCAACACCTTGACTTATTTTGCCCTTTGACGGATATGGCTTTCTAAGGCCACATTAAAGCTCCATCCCAATGCCATGGAATATGGGGTCTATTCACTATACAATATATTCTCATCCACTTCTTAGAGATGCCTAAGATATTATGTATCCTCCATATACAACTCCCCCAAGTGATTCAAATTCATGTAACTTTCCATTTAACAAAGAATCGGCTAAGCAGCCTCGATAAGACTCACCGTCAATTGTTTTATACCTTTATGACCTTATGTTATCTTCAACGCTGTATGTAGAGGTTACAATACATGTTTTCATTTATATACTGATTCTATCTGTTCTGAAATATATTTGCTTCTTTTATTCTTAATAAAAATTTTATGAGAAAAAAAAAGAAAACCTTCCACCTATGTTGCAATACCACTTCTTAGTTGATAAACTAACCCAGATATTGGAATATTGATCTGTCTTCCTTACGTGAGGGAATATGATGCAATCAATGGTATGACATTAGGTTCACATCCATGGCAGCATTCCACTGTTTAGGATAAAAAGATGACCTAAAAGAATATAAGTTATCATACAATCTTGAATCAATGCATTCCTCACAGCTGTAATAAAGCCCAAGTTCCCCAGACAGAGAATATACAGTTTATTATCCTTAGATCAAAAATCAATGATCGGGTACATATTTCTTGAAGGGTGATGTTATCTATTATATACACATTTCATGGCAGGTTTTCATTTATCAAAAATCTATTTAGCACCATTGATTAGCAAAATGCAAGTGCAGTGAGCATCCAAGCCTTTATTACAGCTGTGAGGAATACAAAGATTCAAGATTATGTGAGATTTCTATTTCACTTGGTTGTCTGTTTATCCTAAACAATGGAAGACTACTATGGATGTGGACATAAAACAGTATTAAATCCAAACGCAAGCATTTATTATATTACCCATAAAAAAACTCTTGGAAATCAAGCATACATGTAAGAAAAATGATACTTTATGCATAAAAATGTGTAGCGCCATTCAACAGAAATATTCAAAAACAGAAAAGTCCATAAAGTGTATTAAAGTCTTATAAATTTCAGTATATAGCGGTCCCAACCTTTTCGGCACCAGAGAAGAGCAAGGGGGGGGGGGAGTTGGGGGATTTGCACGTGTGTTAAATCATTCTGACACCATGGGAGATATGGTGTCAAGATTATTAAAGTGCCTTATACTGTACATTGTAATATATAATGATATACTCACTTGCCACTGTAGCCTGCCACCAGATATAACTTGTAAGCAACCAGATGCAGCTTGTCAGCCACCAGATGCAGCTTACGATGCCACTAGATGCAGCATACCAGCCACCAGGTACCGCTTATCAGCCACCAGATACAGCTTGTCAGCAACCATGTACGGCTTACCAGCAAGCAGATACAGCTTACCAGCCTCCAGATAATGCTTACCAGCCAACAGATACAGCTTACCAGTCCACAAATACAGCTTACCAGTCAGCAGATACAGCTTACCAGCCACAAGATACAACTTAGCAGCCCGCAAATACAGCTTACAAGCCAGCAGATACAGCTTACCAGCCACCAGGTACAGCTTACCAGCCGGTAGATCCAGCTTGTCATCCACCAAGTACAGCTTACCAGCCAGCAGATACAAGTTACAAGCCACCAGCCTAAGTTCACATGCACAGTTGACACAGGTTTCCGAGCTGCACATCCAGCACATGCACAGTTGACAAAGGTTTTCGCACCTATGAGAATCTGGAGGCGGACTCTACATACAGTATCTCACAAAAGTAAGTACACCCCTCACATTTTTGTTCTTTATGTGACAACACTGAAGAAATTACACTTTGCTATAATGTAAAGTAGGGACTGTACAGCTTGTATAACAGTGTAAATTTGCTGCCCCCTCAAAATAACTCAACACACAGCCATTAATGTCTAAACTGCTGGCAACAAAAGTGAGTACACCCCTAAATGAAAATGTCCAAATTGGGCCAAATTAGCCATCTTCCTTCCCCGGTGTCACGTGACTTGTTAGTCTTACAAGGTCTCAGGTGTGAATGGGGTGGGGATCAGGTGTGTTAAATTTTGTGTTATCGCTCTCACTCTCTCATACTGGTCACTGGAAGTTCAACATGGCACCTCATGGCAAAGAACTCTCTGAGGGTCTGAAAAAAGAATTGTTGCTATACATAAAGATGGCCTAGGCGATAAGAAGATTGCCAAGACCCTGAAACTGAGCTGCAGCATGGTGGCCAAGACTATACAGCGGTTTAACAGGACAGGTTCCACAGAGATTGAGTGCACATGCTCAGCATCATATTCAGAGGTTGTCTTTGGGAAATAGATGTATGAGTGCTGCCAGCATTGCTGCAGAGGTTGTAGGGGTGGGGGGTCAGCCTGTCAGTGCTTAGACCATACGTCGCTCACAGCATCAAATTGGTCTGCATGGCTGTCATCATAGAAGGAAGCCTTTTCTAAAGATGATGCACAAGAAAGCCCGCAAACAGTTTGCTGAAGACAAGCATACTAAGGACATGGATTACAGGAACCATGTCCTGCGGTCTGATGAGACCAAGACAAACTTATTTGGTTCAGATGGTGTCAAGCGTGCGTGGCGGCAACCAGGTGAGGAGTACAAAGAAAAGTGTGTCTTGCCTACAGTCAACCATGCTGTTGGGAGTGTTATGGTCTCGGGCTGTATGAGTGCTGTCGTCACTGGGGGGGGCTACAGTTCATTGAGGGAACCATGAATGCCAACATGTACTGTGAAATACTGAAGCAGACCATGATCCCCTCCATTTGGAGACTGGGCTGCAGGGCAGTATTCCAACATGATAACGACCCCAAACACACCTCCAAGACGACCACTGCCTTGCTAAAGAAGCTGAGGGCAAAGGTGATGGGCTGGCCAAGCATGTCTCTAGACCTAAACCATATTGAACATCTGTGGGGCATCCTCAAACGGAAGGTGGAGGAGCGCAAGGTCTCTAACATCCACCAGCTAAGTGATGTCATCATGGAGGAGTGGAAGAGGACTCCATTGGCAACCTGTGAAGCTCTGGTGAACTCCATGCCAAAGAGGGTTAAGGCAGTGCTAGAAAATAATGGTGGCCACACAAAATATTGACACTTTGGACCCAATTTGGACATTTTCACTTAGGGGTGTACTCACTTTTGTTGCCAGCAGTTTAGACATTAATGGGTGTGTTGGGTTATTTTGAGGGGCAGCAAATTTACACTGTTACACAAGCTGTACATTCACTACTTTACATTGTAGCAAAGTGTCATTTCTTCAGTGTTGTCACATGAAAAGATATAATAAAATATTTACAAAAATATGAGGGGTGTACTCACTTTTGTGAGATACTGTAGGTGATGCCAGTGATGATGTCACCAGCCAGGTCGATAACTGTGGTCCCTCCAAAGATCAGGACAAAAAAAAGAAAAAAAGAGACAGAGGTTGCGGGAGAATACCTTATGGTGTAGTATTTTGACAAAAGATTGAATAAAATAAATGATGAAAAGGTAAAATGCAATGGTGTACTCACAGCTGGAAGGTTGCTGAGCTCCCTAATGGGATATCAGACAACCTGGCATGGAATCTGCAGGGAATATGACTGTCCCTGCGCAGAGTAGGGTCGCTCTCGATGCTCGGTGGGGTGATCCCGATAATCCTATGCTCTGCGTTCTCGGGATTCCAGGGTGTAATGACAAGAGGTATAAGAGCCCCAAAAGATACGAAACTGGTATCAGCAGAGGCACCTGAATATGAAGGAGAAGCTGAGAGATGGATTTTTCAGTGATTTGATTTTTATTGTTCACAGAATAGTATAAAACACCGTGCTCGGGCCACCGCTCACCTCCTTCAGTGCACCCTGTTCGGCCTGGCCCCAAACAGGCCATGGACCGGCACCGGTCCGCGGTCCGGGAGTTGGGGACCACTGATATAGTGAATCAAAAGAAGAAAGTAGTAAACACGTCCATCCACCACAACAAATGTGCTTGTTGCTGCCAAAGTGCTCAGCAGACCAAACTTCGACCCCTTGTGAATTTAACACTCACCAGAACCATAGGCTGTCATTACAATAGCAAAACTGCCTGTGACTCAAAAAAGTATCCCCTGCAAGCAGTGCAATGATCCTCATTCCATGGCACCTTCTGGTAAATTCCAACTGGGTTTATGGACCCCACTAACAGGAGGTCAAACTTGCTTATTGATACAAAGATGCCCTTTGAGAAAGCTGATTGGGCGATACACGTCAGCTGGCTTGTGATGTCATTACCTAGGGTAGAGCTAGGATGCCATCTTGCTGAGGCTTTTTTTGTATAGTATAAAAACTCTTTTACCCTTTCTGCCATATGAGTGTATTTTCATTTTTTAATAAAATAGTGGTTTGCGGTGTGCACTTGCCTTTTCTTTTCTATGACATCTATATTTCAAAAACGGATGACCAGTATGAAAATAGTCCTGGATGCAAACTGTGACCCATTTTTATATTATTAAGCAAGTTTGACCTCCTGTTGTTAATGGGGTCCATCAACCCAGCTGGAATTTACCAGAAGGTGCCATGGAATGAGGATCACTGCACTGCTTCCAATGGATACTTTTATGGGCCACAGGCAGTTTTGCTGTTGTAATGATAGCCTATGGTTCCAGTGAGTGTTAAATTCACAAGGAGTCTGTGGTTGGTCTTCTGAACACTTTGGCATCAAACAAGCACATTTGTTGTGGTGGACATTTTTACTACTTTCTTCTTTGGTTCACTATATATTGAGTTTTATAAGACTTTAATATGCTTTATGGACTTTTCTATTTTTACATACTTCTGTTGAACGGCGCTATACATTTTTAGGCATTTTTTGGGGGATTTGCTATACAGCCCTTCTGTGAGAGCAACCGTACATACTTTAATATTGTTTACATGTTTCACAGTACAGATATATGTTCACTTATATATGATATTCCTTTGTTTCGTTTAGTGGGCTGTAAAGGTAAACTAACACTAATCAGTTATAAAGGCAATGGTCTGTGAGCCAAAATTTCCACTCAAAAAATTCCCAAAAGTTCACTGTACACCATAGCTGCCAAGTGTCGTGCTTTCGGCTACAAGCAAGTACAGTATGCAATCAGCAATCTGATTTAACCAGTTGCCGACCGCCCACCATGGCTTGACCGTGGCAACTTGGCTTGTTATCGTGAAACGCCTTCGCCTGACGGTGGCCGCGAGACCGAGTATTGTGAGCGCCGGATGCGCGCCCGCACGTTCACTGTGTTTCTGGAGGGCCAGGGAGCGGGTACGGCAGACTCGCGATCACCCCCTTGGAGTGACAGAACGGGGGTCTGTGTATGTAAACACGGATCTCCATTCTCATAGAGGGGGAAGGGCTGTGATCACAGGCTCTCTGTGTGTGGAAGCTGTGATCACTCACCTCCCCCAGCCATCCCAGCCCCCATACAGTTAGAACACACCCAGGGAACACAGTTAACCCCTTGGAGTGCCCCCTGCAGGTTAACCCCTTCCCAGCCAGTGACATTTATACAGTAATCAATGCATTTTCATAGCATTGATCGCTGTATGAAAGTCGATGGTCCCAAAAAAGTGTCAAAATGGTCCAATATGTCCATTGCAATATTGCAGTCCCGTTAAAAATCGCAGCCATTACTAGTAAAATATAAAAAAAAAAAAAAACCCCATAAATTAATTTTCATCATTCATTTTTTTTTTACCAAAAATATGAGGAAAAAATCGGCCAAAACCGATGAAAAAAAATGTTTCTTTATTTTTTTTTTGGACATGTATTATAGCAAAAAGTAAGAAATATTGTTTTTTTGCAAAATTTTCGCTCTTTGTTTACAGCGGTGATCAGAAATGACGCAGAGGTGATCAAATACAACCAAAAGAGAGCTCTATTTGTGGGAAACAAAGGACGCAAATTTTGTTAGTTAAAGCGACCCAGTGCCGAATCGCAAAAAATGCTCTGGGAACATGGGAAATCCTTCCGGGGCTGAAGTGGTTAAGGTAGATAGTAAGGCAAAAAACATGTTTCTTATTTTATTTTCAATATAGTAAGTAGCTCAGGGACAGGACTTAGGAGGGCAAGAAATTAGAATGGGCGGCACACATGAAATTGAATCTCACAGTGACACTGACAGCAATGTGCAGCAGCACAGATGATGAGGACACCTCACCAACATGACACGTCCCCTCCAGAGTCACAGTGACAATCTCTCTCCAAGCCAGGTGGTCTCTTCAGTCCACTCCAATCTAAACAGCACTGACAGTCCCGCTCCCAGCCTGCCTTGCTCCCATACCGCTCTACTTGGTTCACTTGCACCATGACATCACACGACATGCTCAGGCACCGCCTCCACCAGGGCTACCCAAACACACTGTAGCAGGCATTCGGATGTCTCGGCCGGCTCCAGACTGAGCTTAGCGTCTAAGTCATATTTTTTACTGGCAACCTTTTCCTTTTACTGGCATTTACTGGCAGGAGAAAATTGCCTGTTTTTTACTGGTTGGTAGTAAAAATACTGGCAGTTGGCAACACTGGCTACAGTCTTTCCTTGGATTTATACCAAAGGCTTGGGGCATTTGCAAGAGTTCTCTGGTACCTGTGGTCCAGCACTAGACATATACTCATCGGGACATCCCAAGGACATGAACTTCTCCCCACGAGCCTTTCCAAGAATGGACTATTCCCGTTATTACTTCACCTGTTCAGGTAACCTGGGGCAGCCTCAGTTGGGTGTAGCTTGGTTGACAATGTTTATATATGCTAAACATGTTCTGCTGAATTCTCAGTAAAGTTGTTCAACTGCACTAAGCCTGGTCTGAAGTTATTCAAAAGGGGTGCATGTTGGGTCTTGGCGTATTCCTAAGAACCTGGGTCTGTAATAGCACTATGGGGTATGTGTAACACCCCTACAAGGGGTTAACTCACAAGACTAAGAAGAGGGGTAGTTGCCATGGAAAACAGCTACAACAACCAGTCATTTGGTGTGGTACCTGGTTAGGTGACAGGTGCTCCTGTAGCAAGGGCATCAGTACCCTGACTCTCTCCCTGGTTGTCCGTCTCCCCCAGTCACTGGAAGCAGACTAGTGTTATGGAGATCTAAGGCCTGCTCACTAGGTACGGGGAGGGCATGTGGCCCACTATGTGCATGGCAGGACTCCATTCTGTTACTGGGAGTGAGGTAACAGAGGTACGCTGAACTAGTGGAGTGGGCAACAGCTCTGCTTGTCTCTCCAAATGCAACACATACATCTACACAAGTATGTGGCTACTTGGGACAAAACATCTTATGGAGGAACTCTGTACATTAGTGCTGCACACAAGTGGCTCATCTCTGAGTCAGGGACTGCCTTAATGCTTGATTCTTCACATGACCGCAGCATTGGTGAGCACACCTGAGGTGTTGCCCAACGTGCACAGGCGCAGTAGACAACTCCCACATACTGTTATTTTGAAATAATGAAATTAAGTGACCTTTTTGGCCAGGATGTGGAAAATTAAGTATTTACATTTTCTTAACAAGAGATAAATGAGCTTAGTGACCTCTGTAGCTGCAGCAACTGTGGGGCAATTAATTCTCAAAGTTCTTAGATCTAAAGTGCCAAAGTTGCTTAGGTCTGCTCACCTTACCTTGCTCTCTCCTCCCTGCATTGACTCAACAGCTCCCCCTTCCTAGCAGTGGCTCAGCAGTTCAGGTTTCTCTGCCCACCCCCCAACAGTGAGTTCACCCCCTGCATACAGATATATATCTGATAGATCAATGAGGTTCAATTGATGATCTAAGATGCAAATAGTAAATGTGTCTAATAAACATAACTCCATCACGAGCTATCACATCTGGTGACCCCAAAATCATGAAAGCATACAAAACCAGAAAATCTTTAATCTTGACACTTGGACCTTCAGCAGTGAAAAAAGATAAGTTCAATGTTTGCTATCTCCGATACTCTTCCGTCATAGTATTCTATCTTTTACTCATATTGGCCATGGATATATGTGGATCTCTGACTGATAGGACAAGCAAAGACAGATCTGACTATTTTCGATCATATGTCCACCCTGTTAGGATCCACCATAATTTACCTAACCGTGCTGATGTATGTATGCTGCATACTGAAGATGAAAATGCTCCTTCTGTTTCTCTATGTAAGCTGTTGTAGTATAGTTGGGCACATCCTATTGTCATTTATTCAGGGACATTTTTAAACCCTTGATCAATGCACTTCCTGTGGGAATTGGTAGCTTCAACTTTCAGTGCTAATTGAGCTCCATGTGTTAAATCAAACAGCAGGGCAAAGAAGGCATTATGTAGTTGAACCCTAGGGTCTATACACATTGATGAATAGAGGAGGCAATGGGTGGTTATTTCTCGTGGGGCCAACACAGAGAATGTAGCTTAAATGGCTCAACACACATTATCCAACAGTGTACATGTCACTGTTCATGTCCCGGTGACTTCCGGGTTTGCAGGCATTGATACATAAGCACTACTTATGTCCTATGGCTCCCTGAGCAGATCGCGCAAACCATGAGGTGTATTGATAGGATTGTGACAAATTTGAAACCACAAACCCTGGTAACAGTAGACCTAACAATAATGTATATGACCCTAGCCTTAAAAGTTTTCTTGATATCACATCACCAATGACCACCTATAAGGACATTATCCAAAGGTTATATCTAAGTATAAAATATGTAGTTTGACATAATAAAATAACGCTTTGGTTACACCAAAAAATAAAAATAGGCGCAATTCATGGAGCTTAACAAAGAGAATGTTATTTGAATTGTTTACCTTAATGTTTCCCCAGAAGATCCCCTTCTTTTCCATAGGTTGACCAGGCTACTGGAGCGGCTTGCAGCTGAAGAAGACTTTCCATCACCCACATGCATGCGCACCACGGTGGAAGTGGTGAACGCACTTCGGACGTTCCTCTCTGGTTTGGCCAGGATGATGTAAACCTTTGGCACAAACATGCAGCCCAGTGCTACCGTGGCACTTAAGCTCACCGAGAAGCACATGGTGATAATTTTGTAGTTACTTCCAAAATAGATTGGCACAAAGGCCAGCCAAATGATGCAGGTGGTATACATAGTGAACGCAATGTACTTTGCTTCGTTGAAATTGGCTGGCACATTTCTAGTTTTGAATGCATAGAAGGTACAACTCAGGATCAACAGCCCATTGTAACCGAGTGGAGTGACTACACCCAGGTTGTTGGTATTGCAGATAAGGTAGACCTCTCGAATGCTGGGATAGTCAAACACGACATCAGGGGGCTGCATGATGAATAATGCAACGATGATGCCTAACTGGATACAGATTAAGATAAATGCAATAACCAACTGGGCACAGGCACTCATGAACCTTGGCTTCTTGGTACAAATTTTCTTTTTGCTTCCAGCCAGAATCCGTGCTATACGGTTAGTTTTGGTGACAAGGGCTGAATAGCTCATTGCCGGAGAAAGGCCAATCCCGATTCTTTGCAGGTAGCAGTAGATCCGTTGTGGTTTTGCAATGAGGCAGAAGGTGCACAGGTAGCCTAGACAAATGCCTGCTAGGATGATATAGCAGAGCTCCCTGCTAGATGACTTCACTACAGGAGTATCTCTGTATAAGATGAATATTGCTGTGACAAACATGGTTGCCATTAGGCCCAGGCATGCAAAAACAACTGCAGCGATTGGCTCTGGGTCACTCCACCTGAGGAATTCCACTGGGATATGTTCACACCCTAAAAGAACATAAACAGAAAAAACAATGAATCTCAGAACATTTATCAAAACACATAAAAAATCTACCATGTATTGGGTGAGCTATTTAATTAAATAAATATTTAAAAAGCATCAAGCATCTTAAAGCCTAAGTGCAGCCAAAATAAAAAAAAACAGAAATCAGCACAAGGGACATAACTTACAGTTACCAGGATGTGTCCCTTTCCACCCAGCTCCTCCATTCATAAAAGTTGTGCTACAGCTTCAATAAATAAAACAGGATGTATGAATGGAGGAGGCAGATCTTTCAATCATCTGCTCATCCTCCATTCATTGATGATTTTCCATTCATAGAAGCTGTAATACAGCTATGAATGGCGGAGTTGGGCAGAAAGGGTGGGCATAGTCAGGCACTCTTGATGAGAGCCTGTGACAGCTCACACAATTCTATTAAGCCCTGCTGCACAGGAAGGTTCTGATGGTGAGGGGGGGGGGGGGGGATTTCACCTAATATAAGAGGCATCATTACAAGGGACACATCCTACTGACTTTTAAGGTATGTCCCTTGTGCTGATTTATGTGTTTTTTTTTATGTTGACTACATATAGACTTTGACGCCCAACCCTAGCCTAAATATATTTCCTTTAAGATTTCCCTTCACTTTTCTTATATATGTGTCATAAGGACAGGGAGTGAGGCAAAATTGCCCCATGGGGTCACAGACAAATAAAAACTTGATAAAAATGTTAATTCTTCCCTGGCTCTTATCCAACATACAGTTCAGGTATTATTATTACAGGTACTTATATGGTTCCATCAATTTACATATATATTGTACATTCACTGCCCTTTAAGGCGTTTACAATTAAAGGTCCCTAACTCACATTCATACACATACTAGGGCCAATTTAGACAGTTGCAAATTAGCCTACCAGCATGTCTTCGGAGTGTGGGAAGAAACCAGAATACCCGAAGGAAACCCACACAGGCACAGGGAGGACATGCAAACTCCAGGCAGGTAGTGTTGTGGTTGGAATTCATCCGACGACCCTAGTGTTGTCAGGCGGAAGTGCTAAGCCACTGTGCTGCCCGTAGTCAATCAGTTCTCACTATGTTAGGCTGGTAACTTTATTTTCAAAGTGTGGGGTATGTTTTTCCTGAATGTTTATGGCTGCTTTCACACTGCTCCATTGCAAAAATGCATATGCTCTTTTGCCTTGTTTCCAGTGCATTTTTACCGGTGTAGGGGGGACATGTGACTCAAAAACCACACTAAAAATGCAACCATTTTTGATGTGTTTTTCATTAATTTCAAAAGGGAGGTGCATTTTTTAACTGCACCAAACATGCAGCATGGAGGACTTTAAAAAACACAACTGACCCGAAATTGACTGGTGTGAGCAGCTCCATAGGATTTAATGGTCATACATTTTTTTCTGGTTTTGGTAAGGCAAACATGGAAGAAAAACTGATCAGGGGTGTGAAGGGGCCCTACAGCAGTTTACTTTATTTTATTCAGTGTTCTTTGCATTGGTGTTTTTTCCCCTTATTTTGGCCTATTTGATTATTATTTTTATAAAGAAATTAATGAGGGTCTGTAAAGAGGGCACACCAGCCTAGTGCATTATCCCAAGTATATTTATTGATACTAAACAAAGTTAAAAACTACTCACAAAATATGAAGAAAAATTGCTTGTAAAAGTCAATAAACTGTAGCAATCAGTCCTAGAACCGACGGTCTCTAGATTGCAGAGGAGAGGACATTAGAGCCTAGCAGTAGTGACTCCTTCAGCTTAATTTATACACGTCTATTAATTGGACACGGCATACTTAATAGTGTTATATACAGGGTGGGCCATTTATATGGATACACCTTAATAAAATGGGGATGGTTGGTGATATTAACTTCCTGTTTGTGGCACATTAGTATATGTGAGGGGCGAAACTTTTCAAGATGGGTGGTGACCATGGCGGCCATTTTGAAGTCGGCCATTTTGAATCCAACTTTTGTTTTTTCAATAGGAAGAGGGTCATATGACACATCAAACTTATTGGGAATTTCACAAGAAAAACAATGGTGTGTTTGGTTTTAACGTAACTTTATTCTTTCATGAGTTATTTACACGTTTCTGACCACTTATAAAATGTGTTCAATGTGCTGCCCATTGTGTTGGATTGTCAATGCAACCCTCTTCTCCCACTCTTCACACACTGATAGCAACACCGCAGGAGAAATGCTAGCACAGGCTTCCAGTATCCATAGTTTCAGGTGCTGCACATCTCGTATCTTTACAGCATAGACAGTTGCCTTCAGATGACCCCAAAGATAAAAGTCTAAGGGGGTC
>BLSH010489184.1:2207000-2233025 GCA_018402905.1 Glandirana rugosa
TGGGATTGTCACCACTGAGGAAGTCGAATTAAATATGTGTAGATAATTAACCTGTGTTGTATGAATTATCACAATATATCATACGAGTCTAACCATGTTACATCACATACGTAATAACGGTGACGATCCGAGACTCCTTCTTCCATAAGGAAGCATTGGAGACGAACGACTGCTCAAAGTTTCCTTATGGAAGAAGGAGTCTCGGATCGTCGACACTGATGAAGTTGAATTAAATATGTGTAGATAATTGACCTGTGTAGTGTATCCTCGGACCCGATGGGTGGATTACCCTCACCAAGTTGAACCCCCACCTTTCTTAACGGGTTTCACTGTCTACCTTTCACCGTTATTGAAAAGTTTCCCCCCTCACATATACTAATGTGCCACAAACAGGATGTTAATATCACCAACCATTCCCATTTTATTAAGGTGTATCCATATAAATGGCCCACCCTGTAGTATGCTCAGATTGGTATAATGTAGTGTATGCATTATTGCCACTTTCCATCTGTCACTTTGGGCAATTCTTTCCACCCCCAAGTTGAACCACTCCCATTAGGTGGGTAGCCCAGGCTCCTATGTGATGTGTCCAGTTAATAGATGTGTATAAATTAAGTTGAAGTAGTCACAGCTGCTAGGCTCTGAGGAAGAAGGTATTCCTTTGAAACTCGTCAGCAAGCAGAGGTTACGAAGGAATACCTTCTTCCTCAGAGCCTAGCAGTGGCAATAATGCATACACTACATTGTACCAATCTGAGCATACTATATAACACTATTAAGTATGTTGTGTCCAATTAATAGATGTGTATAAATTAAGCTGAAGGAGTCACCACTGTTAGGGTTTGATGTCCTCTCCTCTGCAATCTAGAGACTGTCAGTTCCAGGACTGATTGCTACGGTTTATTGACTTGTACAAGCAATTTTTCTTCATATGTTGTGAGTAGTTTTAAACTTTGTTTTTAGTATCAATAAATATACTTGGGATAATGCACTAGGGTGGTGCACCATTTAAAACCCATTGCACCCCTAAAAACCACCTATATTTTGCAATTCTTATTGAATCAAATACCTTTTGCCAAAATGTTGACAAGTATGTCCTGAAATTTAGGGTAAAATAAAACTTTCAATTTCCTTTATCCCTTATCACAAACGATGCTGAACAGAACTCTCTGGGTGTACTGAAAGTCCTAGTTTTAAAGAACAGATGTGGATTAGGCTGCAGTGCCTCCATCACCTGTTTTAGAGGAATAGAACATTCCCTACACTAGTTAAAACAACAATGGTGCAGGGCTATCTATAAATTGAACAACCAAACATAATAGGTAATATACTGATTCTCAAGGGACAAATCAGCAAAAATAGGCTAACAAGCACACAATAAAAAATAAAGCGCACTTAGGTGCTAGATAGGGTTGATATACTCAGTTCCAGCCTAAGATGCCAGTAGGCTAAGAGATGGCTAAACGCATCAGGGTAAACCAAACCCACTAGATGTCAAGAAGTATCCAATATTATGTACTGAATTCCAACCCGGACAGTTTACATAGATGGAAAAGGTAGGAAGACAGGTGAGTGAAAAGTCCCAGACAGTGAGCGATAAGTGGATAGAAATGTTGAATCTTCACAGGTGTGCCGATGATTCCAATCAGGTGTGTCAATGTGATCCACCACCAGGTGCAATAAACACTTACCGGAAACCGGTAGCAACCAGCATAAAGTTAACTCTTAAAGAGATAGCACATCCAATAGGCTGGAATGGATTTCCACCTCAGAGATATGGATTGCCAGATTCAATATAGATAGTTGGCAATATAGATAGCTTTATGCTGGTTGCTACCGGTTTCCGAGGAATTCTAAATCGTCTGGAAACATCGACATGGGACTTAAATTCCTATCTATCAATGCCAGAGGACTCATTCACCCAGCCAAACGCAGATCCCTTTGGCAAACAGTGTTGCAACACAATGCAGATGTGCTAGCGGTGCAAGAGACTCATTTTCATAAGGATTCCAGCCTGAAATGCTCACACCCTAGATATCCCCACATCTTTACCGCATCCATGCCAGCGAAGAAAAGAGGAGTACTTTTGGCAATTCGAGACTCGGTATCTTTTGAGCTGAAAAGCTCTCTGATTGATCCAGAAGGCCGGTATGTTATTTTACTGTGTGTCATCAACAACCAAAACTCTGGTTACAGTTTATGTTCCCAACTCGCATCAGCTGAGATTTCTTA
The DNA here is from genome assembly GCA_018402905.1 of Glandirana rugosa. Lineage (NCBI taxonomy): Eukaryota > Metazoa > Chordata > Amphibia > Anura > Ranidae > Glandirana > Glandirana rugosa. Next base: position 2,209,233 of record BLSH010489184.1, read on the forward strand.
GAAAAATTTTTAGGAGGATCTCGCTGATGCGACTTGGTAATGTCTTGCTATGTGGAGATTTTAATGTCACTATAAACCCAGCCCTTGACAACTCTTCGCCTCCTGGGAGACGGCCCTCTTCCCTGGCCAGCCTCCTAGCGGGCGAAGACCTGTGTGACCCTTGGAGGTGCCAGCATGTGGAGGAAAAGTCATACACTTATTACTCACCAAGTCACAACTCGTACTCACGCCTAGATTTCTTTTTGGTTGACAAAATGCTCCTGCAGAGAATCTCCTCTTCCTCCATTCAAGATATCACATGGTCTGACCATGCCCCCATTACACTACAGGTGGAGGAGGGAGGCTCTGCTGCAGCGGCAAGAATATGGAGATGCAACACATGTGTCTTGCAGAACCCGGAATGCCAAAAAGAAATCAACAAACACCTGCACTAATTTTTCCATTTCAACAACTTGAATGATACTAACCCGTTTACCAACTGGAATGCCTATAAGGCATTCATGAGAGGAGTAATACTTAAATGTAGCTCTAGACTAAAAAAGAACTATACAGCAAAATTAGACTCCCTCCTATTAGAAATTCGCACTCTAGATAAACAAAACCAATCAAATCCCACAACCTTCTTAGCGGAGAAACTATCCAATTTACGCAATACCCTGAGAGAACTAATGTGCACCCAAAACGATGTATACCTACGCAGACTTAAATTAAATTACTACGCAAATAATAATAAAGCGGGCACATTTCTAGCGAAGAGACTCAAGACCCAGAGAACTAAAACTAAAATCCCCCATATCATATACCCAATGACCCAGGAAAAACATATTAACCCACAATCAATAGCAAATACCTTCGCTGATTACTATAGTTCACTTTATAATCTAAAGGATGATACTTCCACCACACAACCATCTGACTATGACATTGCGGAATTCCTGAACTTGTTGAACCTACCGTCCCTAACACCAAACCATCTAGCAGACCTTAATGCGGCAATCACTAAAGAGGAAATAGATAATATCATCACCTCCCTACCCAACGACAAATCCCCAGGCCCGGACGGTCTCATTAATGAGTACTACAAAATATTTAAACATACTCTAACCCCCCATTTGCAATCTGCCCTTCAAGAAGCAGCCACCTCAGGTTCCTTCCCAAAAGAAATGTTAGCAGCGCATATTGTTACTCTTCCCAAATCGGGTAAACCCCCAACTACGCCACCCAATTTTCTCCCAATTTCACTTCTCAACACAGATATCAAAATTTATGTGAAATTGCTGGCCAAACGACTATTTAACATAATCCTTCCCTAATAAAGCCAGACCAATTAGGCTTCACCAAGGGACGACAAGCTTCTGACGCCACCAGGCGCATCATAAACATAATACACCAGGCGGAGGTGAAACAAACGCCTTCTCTGCTTCTCTCGATTGATGCAGAGAAGGCGTTCAACAGAGTCCACTGGGGATACATGTATGCCGTTCTCCAAAAATTTGGCTTTAAGGGAAATATTCTGTCCGCTATCATGGCCCTGTATTCCCACCCTTCTGCCCAAGTTTACACAGAAGGTATTCTATCCAAAAACTTCAACATCACAAATGGAACAAGGCAGGGGTGCCCCCTATCCCCGTCAATCTTCAACCTGGTGATAGAACCCTTATCAGAAAGCATCCGCACACACCCTCATATCAGGGTTCAAATTCCATCAGAACCCACATGTTGTTAATTTGTTCGCTGACGACGTCATACTCCTAATGACGAACCCCACTGTATCACTCCCGTTTGCGCATAAAGTTCTCACCCATTTCAGTACTCTAACATACTATAAAGTAAACTTCAGCAAATCCCTCATCCTGGACCTGGGAATTGGCACCCACGCCAGAAAGCACCTTGAAACAACCCTTCCGTACACATGATCGAACAGACCTATCCCTTATTTAGGGTTGAACCTAACTCCCAAAGTATCTCAACTAGCGGAAGCTAATGTAAAACCTTTACTCAGCACCATTAGACAAGACATCACACGTATGGCCAAAGTTGAAATCTCCCTTGAGGGAAGAATTGCTTCCTTCAAAATGATGATACTCCCAAAAATCTTATACCTATTTCGAACACTCCCAATACAGCTAAAATCATCCTACCTAATGGAGATCAACAGAACACTTAAACATTTCATATGGCAGGGGAAAAAAAACAGATGTGCCCATAGACACCTTATCAAACATAGGAAATCGGGAGGAATGGGTCTACCGGATATAATGGATTATCACACAGCCACTCTCCTAACCCAAATTAGACATTGGTTCGGAACGCCACTAGAAGCTCTATGGGTAGAGATAGAAACTGCTGGCTCCAAAACTCCCCACCTACCAACACTGTTATTGGCAGACATATGGAAGCCACTTTCCCTATCCAATTTCCCTATAACAGTCCAAGCCGCAATTCAGGCTTGGAGGACATTTCTCCAGCAAACCAATTCCGCACGCAATATGGAATATAGGAATATCAGACTACCCGTAGAAACGCTAGAGCACCTAATTCCCTACACAGCGGTGGGTAAATGGAAAGAACTAGGACTCCAATGGGTTGATGACCTACTAACAGATGGGAAAATTAAACCACTAAACAGCCTGGCACAGCAATATAACCTCCCTAAATCTACTTTCTTTACACACACAAGAATAGCCAGTTTCCTGGCCAAAAACCACCCTCCTAAAATCAGAGTTAATACTCAACTATGGAACTACTACAGTGATACAACCCCAGCCCAGAAAGGCATCTCTTTAACAACATATTACAACAAAAACAAATGTTCGAGAAATCCCCGCCGATGCAACTATGGGAAGCAGATCTGAAAACCACCTTCACACCAAAACAATGGACCGCAGCATTCAAACATAACTACACAGCCTCTCATTGCATCAACCACTGGGAATTAACCCAGAAGATAACATGGTATAGAACGCCTCAACAATTAGCAAGATATTACCCCTCTCAATCAGCCCTTTGCTGGAGGGATTGTAGCTAACCTGGAACAATCCTCCACATCTTTTGGGCTTGCAAAAACCTCACGAGCTACTGAAAGAAAATATTTAGTATTATTGCTAGTATTACAGGCATAATTAAAACACCAAACCCAACTATGGCCATTTTGCATATAGGAATAGATGAGTTTCCTCCACCATTCAGGATAATAGTTACACACATCCTAATAGAGACCAAATTAGTCATCGCAAAACACTGGATAACCAACTCCACCCCAAATCCATCAGAGGTACTGACACAAATTAACCTCAACCATCGATATGAAAAGCTATTAGCACTCAGAACATCCTCCAACACACTTACTGACAAAAATTGGAAACCATGGGTTGAGTGGTACCGATAAACACCATCCAAATATCTAACTACGCTTTTGTACTGGAAAGGCACCTATGCCCTGTACCTATTTCTACAACTCCATTGATTATAGTTTAATGTTCTGTACATAATGACTTCTTATTGCTACGAATTGATATGTCTTGTACATTCATGTTGGCATAAAGCCACTTTTTACTAAATGTTTTATTTACAATTGTAAACTTTAAAAGTGCACATTTTAAAATTCAATAAAAATGACTTGAAATAAAACTTATAAAGAGCTGCTGGAGAGCAGTAACCACCCGGACACACTAATACACATCTGGTGGTCATATCCCAATCTCCTTCCATTTTTGACATTCACTTTTGATAATTTCCATCACATGATGGCTACCAAGGTTCCTTGTGCCCCAAAAACTATCCCTTCTTCCAGTATTACGTGAATTTATGTCACAAACTAAAAGAGGACTTTTAAATCAGTATCAAACCAATACCTAAAAAAATGTTATATATTGCAGCTTACCAATCCTTAGATGTGGTGGCTGCATTAGTTCTCTTTTTTAGGCTTTTCCTCCTCTGTTTTCACCTGGTGAACTGGCCAGTAAAACACCTCCTGTATTAGAATGCCCCACTCTGGATGAAGGAGCATAGGGGCACATTTGGACAGCAGCATTAAATGTACTAAAACCGGGGTCTCCAAACTTTCTAGACAAAAGGGCCAGTTTATTGTTCTTTGGACTTTAGGGGGGACCGGGCATTGGTGTCAGTGGAAAGAATTATGCCCCATCTTTGGTGTCAATGGAAGGAATTGTGCCCCATCTTTGGTGTCAATGGAAGGAATTGTGCCCCTAACCTCAGTGTCACTGGAAGGAATTGTGTCTTTTTAATGGTGTCAGTTGGAGGAACTGTGCCCCATTGTTGGTGTCAGCAACAGGAATGATGCCCCATTGTTGGTGTCAGTGGATGAAATAGTACCCCAAGGGCCCGGGGCCACAGTTTGGAGACCGCTGTACTAACAAATTTAGATACACTAACAAATTGAAGCCAAACTCCAGCTAACAAATAAGCAGTTACAACAGGATTTTCTTTTAGGATAAAGGTTTTACATAAATAAATAAAATTTGATCATTGTAAGCAACCCAGCTAGTATTAAATGGCCTGTCTCATCTTTCTAACTGATACACGTCGCTGGAGAGCTTGTTGAATGACATTGCATCTAAGAATTGGTAAGCTGCAATTTAACAAATGTTTTGTTTGGGTTTAATACTGTATTAAGCTTTCTTCTTATAGTGGCTAGATCTATTATCTCCAGACATTGGAAATCCACTACGCTACCTTCCATATACGAATGGAAATGACATTTTTAGGCACATGGAAGAACCATCTGCAAACACGTATATATGATATGTATGATACGTTTTCTAAAACATGGGGACCCTGGATTCAGATACATACTTCTCTGGTCATAAAAGGAATGCATCAACCATTGAAGACTTGATTCCCTTAGCAGTCTGGTCCTGACAGAGTTTGTTCTCCTACCTTACTCCCCTTCTTTTTGCCTTCCTGCTTCCCCTCTTCTCAGTCTTTGCCTGCTTCTTCTATCCTTTATTCTGCAAACTTTCCCTCCTTCTGTTCTGTCAGTGGAGCAAATCGAGGGAGCTTCTTACATGATCGCCCTAAATATTGATCATTGACCATAACCAATATTCTGCATAGTAATGTATCAGCACTAACTTTGTACATCTGTCATACCAAGTTGTTGTAATATTCATATGCTACTTTGATATGGCAATGGTTCTATTGCTTTTTTTGGGATATTAATTTGTATGTTTAGTGCTGAAGCTGACAACTTCTATTTTTCTGTACCATTTATAAAAAATTCTAAAAAGAGATACTGTAATCTTAAAAAAATGAAAATCCTTGCTATCTATTATGATAAAATGAATATTTTAAACAGTCTGTATTTGAATATGCAGTGCCTTGAAAAAGTATTCATACCCCTTGAAATGTTCCACATTTTGTCATGTTACAACCAAAAACGTAAATGTATTTTATTGGGATTTTATGTGATAGACCAACACAAAGTGGCACAGAATTGTGGAAAAAAGTGGAAGGAAAATGATAAATGGTTTTCAAAATATTTTACAAATAGATTTCACTCTCTAGATGTGCAAAGCTGGTAGAGACATCCCTAAAAGACTTGCAGCTTTAATTGCAGTGAAAGGAGGTTCTACAAAGTATTGACCCAGGGTCATTGGGAAAATGCTTATTACATAGCTGATCAGTAGGAATAAAGCTCTTTACATTGGTAATCAGTGAAAAGAATGCTCCTTACATTGGTGGTCATTGGGCAGATCGAGTCGTACATCGGTGATCAGTGGAAAGAATGCTCCTTACATTAGTGGTCATTGAGAAGAATGCTTCTTACATTCGTGGTCAGAGGGCAGAATACTCCTTACATGGCTGATTAGTTGGAATAAAGCTCCTTACAATGGTCATCAGTGGGAAGAATCCTTGTTACATTGGTGGCCATTTGACAGAATGCTACCTACATTGGTTATCAGTGGGAAGAATGCTCCTTATATTGGTGGTCTGAGGGAAGAATGTTCCTTAAATTAGTGGTCATTGGGAAGAATGCTTCTTACATTGGTGATCAGTGGGAAGAATACCCCTTACAGGGCTGATCAGTAGGAATAAATCTCTTACATTGGCAATCAGTGGGAAGAATGCTCCTTACATTGGTGGCAATTTGGAAGAATGTTACTTACATTGGTTATCAGTGGAAAGAATGCTCCTTACATTAGTGGTCATTGTGAAGACTTCTTCTTACACTGGTGGTTAATTAGAAGAATACTCCTTACATGGCTGATCAGTAGGAATAAAGCTCCTTACATTGGTAATTAGTGGGAAAAATGCTTCTTACATTGGTGGTCATAGGGCAGAATGTGCCAAACATTGCTAATCAGTGAGAAGAATGCCCTTTACATTTGTGGTATCTAAGAAGAATAGACCCTTGCATTGGTAGTCAGTGGGGTGAACAGTTAAAACAATTAGCTACAAGTATAATTGGTGTCAGTAGGAACATATTTGAGAGGTGGAAACTGCTCCTGCTCAAGGCACCCCAAGTGGGGGAAGAAATCCTGGGGTGTCACGGAACTCTAGTTGAGAAATGCTGCTCTGGAGGAACCCTAGGCTGCCTAAGACCCTTAGAGATATCTTCCAAAGCAGATGATAATGTCTTGGTGGAAGGACAGCAAGACTTACACCCAGGGGAGTATATATTGCAAGGCAAACAAGGCATTTGCCTTGGGTTGCATCTCTCAGGGGGGGGGTGCCTAGGTAGAAGGGCAGAGGCGGCTTTTTAACCACTTACTGTATTTCGGTGGTTGTACCGGAATAATAAAGCTGCAGGCATCACCCCAGTTTTGTTTTATAGAGCTGGTGGTCAGCTCTCTTGAAACAGCAGAACTATCGGAACTAGCCGCTCAATAGCTATTATAAGCAGTATGAGGGGGGTGTCCATCCTCCCACCACCTTCCACAGCTCTCTCAAGCTCTCCGGATCTCTCCATAAAGAGAACCTGTCACTGCCTATTGCTGTCACAAGGATGCTTACATTCCTTGTGACTGCAACAAAAGTGATAAAAAATAAAATGAAAACAACAGTGTAAAAATAAAATAAATTAATAATTATAGGAAAAAAAGTGCCCCCGCCCTCTCATGCTCGCACGCAAAGGCAAATGCACGCGTCGGTCCCATACGCAAGCAAACAACAATCTCCCCACACAAGTGAAGTATCACCATGAATGGCAGACCATGGTCAGTAATTCTGTATATGGATGGCACTTGGACGAGTCATGTTTCAGGGTCTGACAAGGAAGCTGCAGCTGTTCACTGTGAAGGGCTGCAGCTTCCCCATCACACCCTGAGGCAAGAAGGGTATACCGCGGCTGGAGTGGGACAAATTTAGATGGGGGGGAGCCCGATTTTTGTCTTGCTTAGGGCAGCACTTATAGTAGTAAAATGTTTGTTTTAAATTTGATACCGAATTTGCACCCACATTTTTTTTTACCTTTACTATTATAACTCATTTATTATAATCCTTCAACACTGCAGTTTTCCCACAACAGCTTGTTGACCTTCAGTAGTTAATACAGTCCATGTCTTGCCAGGCAGTAGTACAATATTGTCTCCTAGTAACAACATAATATGATCTGTGGGTGAGCTCTCTTTCGTCAAACTGAGTTTTTTTCTGATCAGAAATGACTCTCTCGAGAAAGCCCTATCACCTAGAGCGACGTCAGATCATTAGTAGATAGAAGAAGACAGAAAGCACACATTTCTTAATGTGACAGGCTAATATACCGTAAGCTGTAGGTCAGCTGCTCCAGTCTGGGATTTTTATGGTATGATTATTTTAAAGTACGTGAAGAGTTCAAATAATTTTTTGAACTGTATGTTTTGGAAATGAACCTTTATACTAGATAGACATAAAATCCAGCCAAAGAAGCAGTCTACAGAGCTAAGTGGCAATGATTGGAGGTTTTACGTATATAAAAGCACAAATACAACAGGTCATAACTGTGACCTTGACACCAAGGTGTGAAACACCTCAAGCCACTAGCTGTGACCCTCTGTAATTATATATATATATATATATATATATATATATATATATATATAAAACCTCTGATTATTGCCAATTAGTTCTGTATACTGCTTTATTTTGTATGCATTTAACAGCCTGGTTTAGGATGAGGAAAGTTTGAGGCTTCTGAGTGCCATGGCGGGTGGATTATGCCTAGGTGTCCCTACTTGCAGCAATATCCCTAATGCAAAAATCAGGCTGTCCAGTTCCATGCACTCTTGAGTTGGGGTAAGCAAAGTTATTTTGGTGAATCAGATTTAGCTGAAAAATTAACAGCTTTACCAAAATGGTAACTCCCAATGCCGCTAACTGCTTAAAGAGGTTGTAAACCTAAATTTTCAAGTTGTACCTATAGGTAAGCCTATAATAAGGCTTATCTATATGTACGGTAAATATCTCCTAAACGTGCGCCGTTTAGGAGATATTTACTTTGTACTGCGCTGATGATGTCATCGGCGCATACGATGTGAAGAAATGGCCCCCTTTGCCATTTCTTCACTAGTGAGTGACGTGACTGGCGGCTTCCGCATGCATGCTTGGGAGTGACGTCATGCGACTCTGGCTAGTCACAGAATTGGAGTCCACGGCCCTGGAAGAAAGATGGGCAAACATGGATGTGGCCTCTAGCGGGGACAGCGTGGGCTTCGTTTGCAAGCGATGAATACTAGCACATTATGCCTTTATTTTGCAGGGAACAAAAAAGGGAATAAAACCCACCAGGGTTTACTTCCTCTTTAATCAAAACTCCCAATGTCACTAACTGCTTAAAAGAGAAGTTCTGCATTTTTTTCCCCAGAATCATACTTACCTAGATGGATGCTGCACCTGTCCCCCGCTGGCTCTAAGACTGAGAACTGAGCGATCAAAGACCGCCAATGGCTTGGTTCTCAGAGCACCGTGAGCAGAGAGGCGGTCACTATCAATCACCGGCTCTCTGCTCTGCCCCCCCTCCCTGCACTCACTAGAGCGCTGGGCTGTGGAGGGGGCGGCTGGCTCAGGCTCTCAGAGACTCACTGAGAGGCTGAGCAAGGTGCTGGTCCACTTTTGTAAGCAGATCCTGACCATATTGTAGCGATCTTTCCCCAGGCAGAACCTGCTCTGTGACGTCAGCCAACAATGGGCTTCAGCCCACTCTCTGCTGAAAATGGGGTACAGGAGTGCAGAATGAACTGCACTCCTGTAATCCACAGGAGAAGGACAGCCAAACAAGCCAATTCCTTTCACTGACAACAAAAATGGGGCCCTATTACTCCCAACGATACCAACTATTTCTCCCCCTAATCCCAAAGATTGGGTATTGTTTACTTCCACTGTACACGGTCTGCCCCCCTAAAGTCTGAAGGACAGTAAATTGGCCTTTTCTTTAGACAGTTTGGAGACCCCTATTGTAGATGGACAGTGGATCTGGCTACTACAACTACTTCTACTACTTTTAGCATACCTCCCAACTTTCTGAGATGGGAACGAGGGACACCCATTAGCAACAGTATGTAGGCATAGGACACACCCCCTGCCACACCCCCCTAAAAGGAGAATTGTTCAAAAAATGATTGGTTAAAGTGCTTTTTTATCACTACTATTCCTTTATACTGATTCTGGAGCTTAAAAAGGCAGCAGTTTAGAAATTGGATGAAAGGTTTAGAACTGTAAAACATTTTTCGATAGATAAGTAGTGTATTTTATATAAAACTTTATAGATCAGACCAAAATGAGGGACAAATGAGGAGGAAAAAGGGACAGAGGGACTTTGTTCAGAATGAGGGACAGTCCCTCGAGATCAGGGACAGTTGGGAGCTATGCTTTTAGTATGATCATGAAACACATGCATTTCCACATATGACTACTACGGCAGCTGCTAATATTTACTGTTCAGTTATGTTTGCATTTTTGTTAAATTGGAATTAAACACAAAAGTGAAGATTTGCTATGTTTTAGGGGAAACCTAGAAATGTCAATTGTGCTTAAGCAGTCCCCCCAAAAGATTTATTTCCCTAAAATTACTACTGTAGCGCTCTTCTAGTTAGGCTGCTAGGCTACATTTCGTTTTTGGCTTTACAGCAGGCAGTGGAGCAGCAATTGATTGTTTTTGTCTAGTTAAAATTTCCTAGCTGGATGTTTGATTTCTCCCATCTGCTTTTGGAAGAAGTTTCCAGAATATAGGGCAGGGAGAGTCAATGTAAACAAGGCAGAATTTCGTTCTGACAGAGGGGAAGGGGTGGATTTTGTGTTCCTGCAAAGTAAAAGCAGCACACATAGTAAACACAAACAATGGCTAGGCACACAGTTAACTCTTTGATCACCCTAGATGTTTAACCCCTTGGCAGCCAGTATCATTAGTACAGTGACAGTACATATTTTTAGCACTGATCACTGTATTAGTGTCACTGGTTCCCACAAAGTTTTAAGAATGTCAGTTAGGGGTTGATTTACTAAAACTAGAGCACTCAGAATCTGGTGCAGCTGTGCATGGTAGCCAATCATTGTCTAACCTCAGCTTGTTCAATTAAGCTTTGGCAATAAAACCTGGAAGATGATTGGTTTCCATGCAGTAGGGAGCCTGATTTTGCACTCTCCAGCTTTAGTAAATAAACCCCACTGTGCCCAATTGTCCACTGCAGTCCTATCGCAGTCTTGCTATAAGTCACTAATTACTGCCACTAGTATATAAAAAAAAATAATACAAATTCCAGTATATATATCATATAGTTTGTAGACGCTATAACGTTTGTATAAACAAATCAATATACGCTTATTGGGATTTTTTTTACCAAAAATATGTAGCAGAATACTTACTGGCCTAAAATTACGAAGACATTTGATTTTTTACATTTTGAAATTGTGTTTCATAGCAGAATAGCGCAAAAAATAAAAACGCAGAGGTGATCAAATACCACCAAAAGAAATCTCTATTTGTGGGGAAAAATTACACATTTTATTTGGATACAACGTCGCATCACCGCGCAATTGCCAGTTAAAGTAATGCAGTGCCGTATCGCAAAAAGTAGCCTGGTCATAAAGGGGGTAAATCTCTCAGAGGTCAAGTGGATACAAAACAAGGCAGCTTTTGGTATATTATTATCAGTGGTGGCTGGTACTCCAGCCAGGGGTGGGGTGGCAAACAAACCACCTGACCCCCCCTCAGGCACCCCCCCCCGTGAGTGGTACTCACGCGGTCGGGCTCCGGTGTTTGCAGCCGTGCGGAACAAGATCACTCCCTCCGATGAGGACGGCCTTCACCGGATCTCCATGTACATCCTCCCCCGTTACCAGCCAATACAGTCTCTTCTCCTCTCAGGACCGGCTTCCTGATTGGCCGGGAGGAGAAGCAGGAAGACAATAGTGAATATTAATTTGCTATTGTCACACAACTGGGTGGGCTCAGGGCGCCCCGAGCCCCAAGGTTCTAATCATGTGCTTCCAAAAAAAAAAAAAGAACCCATATATATCCATGCATCCGGCACCCTGCATGTAGATTAGGGTCCGGATGCATGGATTAGGGGGGGGGGTGTCTCCCCCTTGCCCCTAATGGAGCAGCCACCACTGATTATTATAGATTAATAATTTGTATCCTTTTTTTGCCTGGATTTCTGCTTTAAGATTATTATAGCACACGCACCTCATTACATTACTTTAACAATGTCAGCCCGTGCTCAACAACGATTTGACATCCAACCATCCATCACCGATTTCAGGAAATTTCACACCTTTCAGTATATATTAGCTGCTCTCAGATTCAAAATAAAATCTCAGGAAAGACTAGAAATCCAGCTGTATATTTTCTCCCACGCAAGTCTATTTTATTATAAGCCGCACACACACGGCACTCTTGATTTATTCGGCAGTGCTGGCCTGGTTATTGATTCAATATTAATTTTAGCTCGGCGCTCTCCGTTGTGTGCAATTATTTGTGGGTTCTCTCCACACCGCAATGTCCTAGATTTAAAATATCTGTTAAATTCTTCTTTACAAAAGACAAATCAATACTGCAATTTATGTGCTAAAGACTGTTTCTTTTTTTGTAGGTGAATTTACAATGCAAGGCTCTATTATTTCCTAATAAAGGGGGCCTGGACAATGCAAAAGATTGTATTTAGATTGTAAACATATATAGCTATGAGAAAAGGTTTTCTGAATTATCGCCTGAAATAAATGCAATCTGATTTCCATGTAAGTCATATTAATAATGAAGACGGTTTCATTTAAGTACTTCAGCTCTGACACCTGTATATCCCCTATGGACTACAGCAGTTTTATGCCATAAATATGTTTATTTGGCAATAGCTTAATCATGTAAACCCAACATTTCATATTCCAGATATGTGCTTGCTGTACCATGTATTGTATGAAAAACTCTCCTGTTCTCTTTGTATTACATCCCTTGTATAAAAACCCTGGTGTTCCTGCCCGTCCCTCTGTTTTTCTATTAAAAACTGACCACACCAAGCAGGAAAGCACATTGTGGTCAGTTTTCCAGAATTCAGACTGTTCTCCTCCAATGATCAGACTTGTCCTGACACCACCCCCCCCCCCCCCGCCCACCGTACAGCCATTCACTGAAAAGTTCAGTGTGCTATTGTTTCTCCTTCCTCAGCTGTTATGCAGATGAGAACAAAGGGAATGTGTCCACTCCACTTATGAAAAAAGGGAAAAAAGGGTATTTCTAATGTTTTCTTTTTATACCTATACACAACTGTTTTGCCTTTCATTCCTATCTTAACCACCTCAATACTGGGCACTTTCACCCCCTTCCTGCCCAGGCCAATTTTCAGCTTTCAGCGCTGTCACACTTTGAATGACAATTGCACGATCATGCAACACTGTGCCTAAATGATTTTTTTTTATCTTTTTCTTCACACAATAGAGCTTTCTTTTGGTGGTATTTAATCACCACTGAGATTTTTATTTTTTTTTTAAAAAAAAGAAAAAAATACTGAAAATTTTGAAAAAAAGGAGAAGTTTTTCTTATTTTCTGTCAGTAAATTAAGTAATAAGTAATTTTTCTCCTTCACTGATGTGCGATGATGAGGCTGCACTGATGGGCCCTGAGGAGGTGGCATTTATGGGCACTGATGAGGTGGCACTTATGGCCATTGATTAGGTGGCACTGATGAGGAGGCACTAATATGCCACACTGATTGGCACTGATATGCGACACTGGTGAGCACTGATAGGTGGCACTGGTGGGCACTGATAGGCAACAGTGGTGGGCACTGATGGGCGGCACTGGTGGGAACTGATAGGTGGCACTGGTGGGTGGTGCTGATGGGCAGCACTGATGGGCATTGATGGGCAGCACTGATGAGCAGGCACTGATGGGCACTGATGGGAGGCACTGACTGGCATCACTTCAGTGTGAGGCGTGGAGAGCCGATTAATGGCATTTCCTTATCTACATGTGACTGGCTGTGATGGGACACAGCCGATCACATGGTTAAAGAGCCGCAGCTCTTTACAGAGATTGGGGTCACAATCGCTGTGCTGCATGCCCCCGAGGGGAACGCAATATCGGCCGTTCTGGGGCGCGGTCATATGACGTCCTCCCAGAACGAGAGCCGCACCGTCCCTCCGTCATTTGACGGTGGACGGGTGGAAAGCGGTTAAACTGAATGGGTTGTTTTACAAAGTGAAGGTTTACATTTACTTTAAGATGGGTGCAGGTGGATAAATTCAGTAATGGCTGATACAGTAAATAAAGTTCCACCTCCTGCTTTCTGTCTCGGTGGAATCACATATCTTCTCTTCTGGGTGACTAAGGGGAGGGGGCCCTTTCATGTCTTCTAATGACTTCCTTGTGTGTCCCCACTGGGGAGAGTTACCCTCTTTGATTGTCCTGGTGACCATTGTCACTGGAATTGGATATGTATATGTAAATGGTGTTGGCAATAAACATGTGAGGTATCATCACAAACGTCAGAGGGAGAGCAATAATTCTAGGACCAGACCTCCTGTGTAACTCTAAACTGGTAACCTTTAAAGGTTTTAAAGCGTTGCCTATGGATTAGACATGTGCGGTTCGTTTTGTTCCAATTAATCGATTCGGTTCGTCGAAGTCGGACAAATTTTAAGTTTTTTTTATAAATTTGGATGTATCCGAATGTCTGAATTACAATAGTAATGAATTTAAATGAATCCAAAATAACGAAAAAAAAATTGGGACAAAATTCGAATTCAAATAGTTTTCTAATTGAATTTGAATTTCCAAAGAGAATAAAATAGAATAGAAAATAAAGGAATATAATAGAAAATAATAGAATAGAATAGAAAATAATAGAATAGAAAATAAAATAATTGAATATAATAGAGGAAAACAGAACAAAATAGAATAGAAAATAAAAGAACAAAATAAAATAGAATAGAAAAAAATGGAATGGAATAGAATAGAATAAAACAATAGAATAAGATAGAAATAACCTGAAATTTGAATTCCAAATAGAATGGAATAGAAAAGAATAAAATAGAAAAAAAGAATATAATAGAATAGAATAAAATAGAAAAAATATAACCTTCTTACTAAATTGTAAGTTTGAATAGGATACATTCAAATTGAATAGAAAAGAATACAATAGAAAAATAAATAATAGAATAGAAAAGAGTAGAATAGAATAAAAAGAATATAACACTATAACCTTTTTCCGAAATTCGAATTTCAAATAGAATAAATTCCATACGGTAGTTTGTTGCCGTTCCATGACCGTGCACAATTTTTAAATCGAGACGTGTTTGGTATCTATTTATTCGGCGTAACATCATCATTTATATTGTACCAAAACATTATTATATTGTGTTTGAGTTCAATAAAATTAATTAAAATGTATGTTCTCAAAAAAGTTTGCATTTGATAAACTGCTGACCGAATAACGTGTGGCATAAGAAAATTGGAGCACCCACCATTTTTTTTCTCTAGGACCTCTGTATAAAAACATCTAGAATGTTTGGAGGTTCTGAGTCATTTTCTATCAAAGAAATGCTGATTTTTACATATACTGTACGAAAGAAATGTCAGAATTGGCCCGGTAGGCAAAATGTAAAATTGGAATAAATTCACTAGCCACATAAATGGAAAAAACAAGTAGGCTGCCTTTTAACAAAATTAATGTCTGATGAAAATGTGGAACTGTACCTAACCTGCTGTAGATTCCGCCCATTTATGGACCTACTCTCTAGTCACTGATTTCCGGTGAAAGTAGGGTAAGGCGGCTTAGTGGTGTAAGAACTGGAAGAATTTCCCCCTTAATGACCGCACCATTTTTTGCGATACGCATTGTGTCACTTTAACTGCCAATTGCGCGGTCGTGCGACGTTGTACCCAAACAAAATTTGTGTCCTTTTTCCCCACAAATAGAGCTTTCTTTTGGTGGTATTTGATCCCCTCTGCGTTTTTTTATTTTTTGTGCTATAAACAAAAAAAAGAGAGACAACTTTGAAAAAAAAACAATATTTTTTTACATTTTGCTATAATACATATTAAAAAAAAAAAGTAAAAAAACTAATTTCTACCTCAGTTGGGGCCGATATATATTCTTCTACACATTTTTGGTAAAAAAAAAAAAAAAAAAAAGAGTACATTGATTGGTTTGTGCAAAAGTTATAGCATCTACAAAAAAGGGATAGATTTATGGCATTTTTATTTACTTATTTATTACTAGTAATGACGGCGATCAGCGATTTTTAGCGGGACTGCGACATTGGGGCGGACAGAGCGGACACTTTTGACACTTTTTTGGGACCAATGACTTTTATACAGCGATCAGAGCTAAAAATAGCCACTGGTTATGGTATAAATGTCACTGGCAGGGAAGGGGTTAACAGTAGGGGGCGATCAAGGGGTTAAGTGTTCCCTAGGGAGGTGGTTCTAAGAGCCCTCTCACACTGGGGCCACCCGAGTGTCAGCAGTAAAGCGCTGCTAATTTAGCGGCGCTTTACCACTGTTATAGCGCCGTTTTACAGGGTTTACTTCCCCTTTACGAGGCGCTTTATAAGCGCTATTTTTTGCTAAAAAAATGCCTGTGAAGCACCTCAGTGTGAATAACTTTTTAATGCTTTGTACAATTGTGGACAGCTGAAGCTGAAGTGCTGTCAGTGGGGTTTCCCTGTTGACAGCTGAAGTGTAAGCTGAAGCCTCGGAAATTGAAGCTGTCGAAAGAAAAAGAAGCAACCGGGCAATGTTTATCAACAACATTGCTCAACTGAAACAGAAAGATAAAAAGAAACTGTTTCTTTTTGCATCTTACTATTTTTTTTCATCTACAGATCAAAGGGATGAACTTCAATCTGCAGATGAAGTCAGTTTAAAGCAACCTGTCAAGTAAAAAAATAATATATATATATTTTTTTGTTATTAAATGTTCCTCTGTTTAACCCCTTATTAACCCCAAATTTACTCTAATTAGCCTTAATCAACTCCTTATTCTCCTAAATTTAATTATTTTCCTGCTTATTTTTTTTTGTTCACTTCTATAGTATAAACTATTAATAATTAACACTTTTTGTTTTTGTTTGCTTTGTTTGCTTTGTTCATTTCACATTGAAAAAAGTGCAACATTTAAAAAAAATACATTATTTCATTTGTAAATAACTTTTCAATGCTTTGTACCATTGATGGCAGCTGAAGTGTAAACAAAACAGTTGCGGTAAGTATCGGTAATTATTATCGGTGAGTACTAAAAAAAAGTATCGGTGCATGCTATAAAAAAAATATATAAAAATATAATATAAAGTGATAAGAGCAGCGCTAATCCACACCAAAATAGACAATCTCCTCAAAACAATGTGCAAATAATACTATACAATATATATAAAAATCTCATAGACAAATAAGTGCAAAATTATCATAAAGCTAGTGCATTAATAAGTGCAACCTAAGAAAATGTGCAACAATATATCATTAATGTGCTAAATAAAGTAATACATTCTTGAGAATTTCACCCCAAAAAATTGATTCACATGTGAAAATCCTTTTAAAAAAACACTGTGTATATGTATTGTGGGGTTAGCTCAATGGGGATCGCCTTCCCTGGAAAAATCGGCTTGTTTTCTTAAAAATCTGACTTGTAGCCAGGTTTATTTACAAGGATGTATGTAAAAATCAAATAAATAAAACAGAAAAGAGATCCTTGCCATCCAGGCATTAACTAATCATATCCAGTTTTCCTAACTCAGAGGTGAAGGGCTTTTCCCAGTCACCCACAAAACAAAGATAATGCAAACCTTTTTGTTTCAGTCACAAAGCAAAGTTCAGTTCAACAGCTCTCTCAGGCTTTTGCTTCCTGAGTCCAGGTCAAGAGACATCCTCTAATCCAGACCTACTTCCTTTATACCACCTGTTGATAGACACAAGTGGACTGCAAAATCTGTTCCGGAACCCACCCTGCCAGGGTGGGCGTTAAAACCCGGACCAAGGTTCACCTTAGTTTTCTGCAAGTGAACGCATGCGAGATGAAACATAACGTCTATCGATCACCTCGCCTTTCATAACGCCACATATCCCCCCCCTCTGCTCAAGCCCCTGCGGCGGAGCAACTGTCCCAAGCAGACAATTGATACGGGAAAGGGCATCTGCATTTAGGGTTGCCACCTCATCCCTTTAAAATCGAACACATATAAATTACACAGGTTCTGTGGCTGATTAAGGTGGTAATTAAACTCACTTAGTGCCTTATCTGTATTAAATTAGCCTCAGAACCTGTGAAATTTATATGTATTCAGGTTTAAAGGGATGAGGTGGCAACCCTATCTGCATTATTTTGGAGTTTCCCAGCTCTATGTTCCACTCTGAATCTAAAATACTTGAAGAGCAAGGAACCACCTCGTCACCCGACTCGTTTTCTTGTTATCACACATCCATTTAAGAGGGGCATGACCAGTGACTATTTTGAATGGGCTCCCCAACAGATAATATTTCAGGTCATTTAAGGCCCATTTGATAGATAAACATTCCTTCTCAACAATGGCATAGTTTTTCTCATGTCTGTTGAGCTTTCTGCTAAGGTAAACCTCATCTCTGACTTGGGACAGTACAGCACCCAGTCCCACATCAGAGGCGTCTGTCTGCACCACAAACTCCTTTGTGAAATCTGGGGTCACGAGCACCTGTTGTGCACAAAGGGCTTGCTTCAACCTTTTGAAATGCCTTCTCTGCCTCAGGGTTCCACTTAATAATGACCGACCCTCTACCCTTCATCAGATCTGTCAGTGGCGCTGCAATGGTGGCAAAATTCGGTATAAACCACCTGTAGTACCCTGTGATCCCAAGAAATGCACAAACTTGCTTTTTATTTATAGGTTGGGGCCACTTTTGAACTGCCTCAATCTTATTGATCTGAGGCTTGATCAGCCCCAATAATGTAGCCAAGGTATTTGGCCTCCTCCAAACCTATGGCACACTTCCTGTGGTTGTCAGTGACTCCTGCTTTCCTAAGGGAATCTACTTCTGCTTGCACCTGGGGCAAATGAGATTCCCAATCTGGGCTGTGGATGACTACATCGCCCAAATAGGCGGCTGCGTATTGGTGATGTGGTCTTAAGGTCTTATCCATCATTCTCTGGAATGAGGCAGGAGCACCATGCAAGCCAAAAGGCATCTGCTTATACTGGAAGGACCCCTCGGGGGGTAGAAAACACAGTTTTCTCTTTTGCAGACTCTGTTAGGGGTATCTGTCAATAATCTTTAGTGAGATCTAAAGTCGTTATGTACCGGGCATTACCCAATCTGTCAACAAGCTTGTCGACCCAAGGCATTGGATATGCATCAAATTTGGACACGCTGTTCAACTTTCTGAGGTCATTACAAAACCTTATAGTTCCATCTGGTTTTGGGACCAACACTATGGGACTTGACTAGTCACTGTGGGATTCCTCTATCACGTCTAGCTCTAACATGTTCTTTATTTCATTTTCAACTGCTTCCCGCCTAGCCTCGGGTATTCTATAGGGCTTTACATTTACGCGGACACCAGGTTACGTAATTGTCATGTCGTATAACTGTGGTCAGTCAGGGCAGGTAAGAGAAAAAGTCTCTATTCTTACTCACACATTCTTTACCGTCCTTCTATTGGGCCACTGACAAGGTTTCAGTTATGGGTACTTCCGGAGTTACAGGAGACATGTCCTTTTGGGGGGTTGGTATTGCCAGTAAAGTCTCTCTGTCCTTCCAAGGTTTCAAGAGATTAACCTGATATATTTGCTCTGGTTTCCTTTTCCCTGGCTGGTAAACGTAGTTTACCTCCCCTACTGTTTCCATCATTTCAAAGGGACCCTGCCACTTGGATAGGCATTTACTCTCAACTGTGGGGAATAGTACCAGCACTCTATCACCAGGGCTGGACACCTGGATCTTGGCACCCCGATTATAAACCCTTCTCTGGGCCTCCTGGGCTTGCTCCATATGTTCCCGTACAAGAGGCATGACAGCAGTGATTCTATCTCGCATCACTGAGATATGCTCGATGACACTTCTATAGGGTGTGGTCGCTCCCTCCCACGTTTCTTTTGCAACATCTAGCAATCCCCTGGCATACAGTAGTTCAAAAGGGGAGTAAAGTGTAGATGCCTGAGGTACCTCTGGTATGGTAAATATGAGGTATGGCAGCAAGAAATCCTAATTTCTCCCATCTTTGTCCACCACCTTTTTTAACATGCTTTTGAGCGTTTTGTTAAATCTCTCCACAAAACCATCTGTTTTCAGGTGGTAGACAGAGGTACGGAGATGGGAGATTTTGAACAATTTACACAATTCTTTAGGGTCTCGGGACATAAATGGGGTGCCCTGATCCATTAATACCGCTTTTGGAATACCCACACAACTAAATACCTGGACAAGCTCTTTAGCAATAGTTTTAACTGTGGTATTACATAAGGGAATGGCTTCAGGATACCGTGTGGCATAGTCCAGTATTACCAGTATGTGTTGATGGCCCCGGGCATACTTTACTACTGGTCCCACCAGATCCATGCCAATTCTTTCAAAAGGCACTTCAATTATTGAGTCCAGGTCAAGAGCCATCGTCTGAACCAGACCTGCTTCCTTTATACCACCTGTTGATGAACACAAGTGGACCACAAAATCTGGGCCGGAACCAACCCTGCCAAGGTGGCTGGTAAAACCCGGATCGGATTCCACCTTAGTTTCCCGAAAGTAAAGGCATGCGAGGTGAAACATAACGTCCACTGATCACCTCTCCTTTCATAACGCCCATATATATATATATATATATATATATATATATATATATATATATATATATAACTTTTAATGTGCAATCCAAAGTATTCCATAGTAGAGTCCCCAAGTGCTTCACCACTGTGTAACTCCTTTATCACTTGCACTAAAATGGACTCACCAGATGAATGTGCTGGTAAGATTATAAACCAGCAAACAAGCCACAATCTTATTCAATCGATCTCCGGCTATAACTCCCTTCCTCATTGGTTTCTCAGTCAGGCTCCCATCTCACAGGTCAAAGCATAACATTTAGGAAACAAAAAAAGGTAAAGGAGGCACCCATAACGTAAAACCGTATCACAGGCTGGTTAAAAGTATTTGTATTCCACTCACATTTGAAGAGTGCCAGACTCAGCACTAGGGAAGAACATGCTTAGCGATTTAATAGCTATTCACCTCCGGACATATTACAGACTGCGAGTGTGAACTTGCGTATGTGATGTCATTAGCGGCCTTGCACCGCCCTACGTACGTTTCGTAGACATCACACAATGAAACATGCGTAGGGTGGAGTAAGGACATGGAGTAGAGTCGGGGATTCCACTAAAGAACACTTTGGGTTGCACATTACAAGTTGTATATAATTGTTTTTTTGAACAATTTTGACATGTGAATCAAATTTTTTTGGGAAATTCTCATGAACGTATCACTTTAGCACTATAGTTTTGCACTTATTTGTCTATGAGATTTTTGTATATGTTGTATAGTTTTATTTGCACATTGTATTGAGGAGATTGGACATTTTGGTGTGGATTAGCGCTGCTATATATATCACTTTATATAGTTTATTTATTGTCACTCGCAAAAACCAGAGTAGCAGCTGTCCAGTAGGGTACATATATCTGTGGCATGTTATTTCTTGACAAATTGTGTATGGCCAGCCTAAGTGCAGACTTCTGGGAAAATCAGTGAGCCAATCACACAAGCAGGAAATTATATTTTCAGTGAGCGTTCTGTACACCATCTGTGTAAAAACTACAGTGCTGCAGATTGAAAAGGAAAGGTAGTTTTCATTAACATTAAATTACAATTACATTGCATCGCAATTGTATATGCTATATTAATTTTTTTATTTGTAATTTTTCCCTCAAATGTGGAGTTACCCCTTTAAATGGTGAATTCAAAATCTGGTAAACTCTGGATTGTGAACATAACGGGTGACATTACCTCTCGTTAATAGGTGGAACATAGCTGTAAACACAGTAATTCTGAAAACATGGGCAAATAGCAGAGAAATGACCTATCTGACCTCTTCTATAAGAGCTCCATGGTGATTGCAGTTCAGCATTTCAATCAATGAGTCACGCGTAGCAGTCAGTGTAGATGTTGGGTTGACTGGCCATGCCGTTCAAAGCAGAATTCCAATGTAGTGCTATATAGCCCAAAGACACGACAAAGTAATATGTTGTGTTGGTTGTTTGCTTTATCCTATGACTCAGAAGAAGGTCAGATCACTTTTTATGGAAGTTTGTCAAAGTTTTACTTCCATCAATAGTTACCTTTACTCCTCCCTTTGGTGCTTGTATAGACGGCCTTTTAAACGGGTCATCCATACCTTATCTGTCCAGCTGGATCCCCCCCATGCACCATCCCTTACAATGGTCTTCATTTTGCTGTTTCCTTCTAGTGACAGCAACTTTTTGCAAACTTTGATGTGCATCATCTCCTGACTCATGGGGGCCCCAATTTTAACAGAAAAAATAGCTGACAAAATCACTGCAACATGAAAGTAACTGCATGTCATACACTACCTACATCAGTGCAGGGAAAACGTTTTCTGGATTTCTGAGCTTAGGGACATTAGTCTCAACTCTTATTCTTTATTTAAAATCCTCCTGTGATTAGTGTAGAGAGATTAATGGATATGCATTTGTCCTGTCTCTGTATAACTACAAGTCCGAGCATACTATGCTTACCTCTCTCCTGTCCCTGTAGACAGGGTCAAGTCCCAGCCTTGACCAAAATAATAGCCTTGTTATACGTGTAGGCAGTGTATGTCCCTCCCAAAGTCTTGCCTGAAAAACTCCCAGGGATGGTGTCCCCGTCCTTCCTTGTTGCTAGGATGTTGCTAAGACACTCCCAGATGTTACTGCTCACATCCATCATCACAGGAGTGAGCTTTCAAGCCCCCACACATGTGTGGTCCACTATCTCCCCTGTTGCATGGGAGGGGGTTTGAATAGACTGGAAGTGTCTTGGCAATGTCCTAGCATCAAGACAGGACAGTATTATACCATATCTGGGAGTTTTTTGTCTAGGATCGGTAGGTACATGCATGGTCTACACCTATAGCAAAAGCATTACTGGCTGTGGAAAATGTTGCATTTCATTTGGAAATCAAGGTCCCAGAGTCTGGAGGAAGAGTGGAGAGGCACAGAATCCAAGTTGCATGAGATCCAGTGTGACGTTTCCACAGTCAGTGATGATTTGAGGAGCCATGTCATCTGCTAGTGTTGGTCCACTGTGTTTTATCAAGTCCAAAGTCAGCACAGCCATCTAGCAGGAAATTCTAGAGCACTTCATGCTTCTCTCTGCTGACCAGCTTTATGGAGATGCTGATTTCATTTTCCAGCAGGACTTGGCACCTGCCCACCAAAAGTACCAATACCTGGTTTAATGATCATGATATCACTGTGCTTGTTTGGCCAGTAAACTCACCTGACCTAAACTCCATAGAGAATCTGTGGGGTATTGTCAAGAGGAAGATGGGAGACACCAGACCCAACAATGGCGACGAGCTGAAGGCCGCTATCAAAGCAACCTGGGCTTCCATAACACCTCAGCAGTGCCACAGGCTGATCACCTCCATGCCCAGCCGCATTGATGCAGTAATTCATGCAAAAGGAGCCCTGACCAAGTATTGAGTGCATACTACACTGTACATGGGCATACTTTTCACTAAGCCAACATTTCTGTATTAAAAATCCTTTTTTTTATTGGTCTTATGTAATATTCTAATTTTCTGAGATAGTAAATTTTGGGCTTTCACTAGCCATAATCATCAGAATTAAAAGAAAGAAATGCTTGAAATATATCAACCTGTGTGTAACGGATCTATATATAATATATGAGTTTCACTTTCTGAATTGAATTACTGTAATAAATTAACTTTTTGATGATATTCTAATTTTATGAGATGCACCTGTATATATATATATGTCAAGGAATGCTACTTCTGGTAGACCTGCCTGAATATAATGCAGTCCTGTGGATGGAGTCTCTACTCCTTTTGACTGATGAAAAAAGCACATATGCAATGCAGTTCCACTTCTACAGCTCTATTTAGAGGTGTATCACCTACAATTTGCTCCCAGATCCTTCTAGAACCTGACAAGGCTCAGAATATTATGTGACATGATAGGATTAGTCAGACGAGAGCATTGGGTGCACATGTATACAATAGATAGCTGTCACATGTTGGATGTATCCTGGGCTCCAGTATGGAGAAGGGGATAGAGTCAATGACACAGAGGATGTAGAGGATCATTTGTAGAATGCATAAAGCAAGGACATACCCGTCAGATCGTATACAGGCCACGAGCCCAGATCACACGCCTTACACGTAT
>BLSH010489184.1:2256558-2267693 GCA_018402905.1 Glandirana rugosa
GAAGTGGTCGCGGTTAGTTATGTCGGTGAAGCTGTATTTGATGGGCACTGGTGAGGCTGTATTGATTGGCGCTGGTGAAGCTGTATTTGATGGGCACAGGTGAGGCTGTATTGATTGGCGCTGGTGAAGCTGTATTAGATGGGCACTGGTGAGGCTGTATTGATTGGCGCTGGTGAAGCTGTATTTGGTGGGCACAGGTGAGGCTGTATTGATTGGCACTGGTGAAGCTGTATTTGATGGGCACTGGTGAGGCTGTATTGATTGGCGCTGGTGAAGCTGTATTTGATGGGCGCTGGTGAGGCTGCATTTGATTGGCGCTGATCAGGCTGGGCTGGGGAAAGGGGGTGGGGTCAGGGGTGGAGCTAGGGGGCGGCAAATGTGGGTTTCGCCTAGGGTGTCAAAAATCCTTGCACCAGCCCTGCCTGCAGTAGCTGGGGGGGAGAGGAGAGGAGGAAAGCCAGCAGCCCTAGGGGTGCAACACAGGGAAAATCTCGGGCTGTAATGGATATCCGCTCTGCACAGAGTGATTAGGGTGTGCCCAGGCACACCTGGCACACCCCCCTGTGCACGCCTATGATTGGGGTTTATATTTACTATAACAATATAGCTTGTGAGGCAGTAATATACATAAATGTAGATTTTACACTCGGGGTGATCCTCCTATTTCTTCTATGTTAGAGAAAGCAGTATAACAATCTCTTAAATTATACACAACAGAGTTAGAGAAAAAATATTCCGGCGGCGTAGCTGTGATTCAGCCGCACTTTATTACATGCTTTACCGCCGCGCATCTGTGAATGGATGCTTTGATTTCTCCATTACAGGAAGGATTTTTGCAGCAGGAAACAAATTACCACCTGAAATTGTTTTCATCACAAAAATGTGGGTGTTCTGTTCCAGAAAATAAAGCAAGAGAAGATTCCCGACTTTAAATTCATAGCCTAATTGTATTGGGATAGATACAGCGATATGCAGAGGGAAAAAAAAAGACAATGCCGCAGTTGTTTCTGATTTAGGCCCCATTCACACATCCGTATACACATAGGTGTGTGCAGCCTATTGCATTTGGGTGTGTGCCCCAAAGCTCAAACACATGCATGTGTGTGTGTATATATATATAGAGAGAGAGAGCAGTAGGGCAATGGACAGTGTCGGTGGAGCAGTGGACGATGTCAGTAGGGCAGAAGTTGGTGTTAGTAATTTATTTTTTATATTTTTTATTGCTGCCTTTTCCAATTTTATTATTTTTTACAAAATTCTTTTCATAATCATTTTTATTATGATTTTTTACATTTTTTTTATGGGGGGCTTTGGTGAAATATCAGGGATCTAAACAGACCCCTGATCTCTCACTTTGAGAGGAGGACAGAAATCCTCAGTCCCTTTCTCTGCAGCCAAGCATCAGGAGGAATCTGCCCAGCACAGGGTGATTAGGATGTGCCCTGGCACACCCTGTGCGCACGCCTATGCGTATACGATTTACACAGGATCGTGCTGGTGGCAAGAAGGCAGCACCTACACATTGCTCATATTTAAATCTTGTCTTGAATGAGTCATTCACTCATTATTCTGAATAAGTGAAGGCCGAGTTCACTCTCCGCCTGCACCCCTGCCACGTGAAGGACTCATTTAGGGCGAGGTAGACATCAACAATTGGAAGAGTGATGGGTGAGCTAAGCTGTTGAATCACTGCTGGGAATGGGAGCAGTAGGGGGTTTGAGCTGCTGAAAGAATTATTTGAAGGCAGTGGTGGCTGGTGTTTTTTTGTTTGGGGGGGCGGTAAACAACCACCCCCCCAGCACTACTTCTTCAGGCACTGCCAGTATGCCTGGCTGCAGCTGGCCCTTTCACTAGCCCTTGTGGCTAACTTCTCCACAGTCCTCCCAGACTGAACACTCCACAGCCCAGCCCCCCGACTTCTCAGGAGATCTCCCAGGCATGCTAAACTGCTCCTGCTGTCCTCTCACTTGCTCCCATGCCTCCAGGATAGGATTCCTCCATGTGTTGTAGAGCTTCCTTCCAGCACCCGAGCCCCAGGCCCAAGGTCACCCCTCCCAGACTAGGGGGGCACCTTCAAGGACCACTGAAAGCCTTTTTAGCACTCCATCTCCATTTTCCACCTGACTGCCCCTGCTGGAATGACTCATGCATATTTATGAGGTGCCTACCCCCTTCCAGCCCCTGTTTACTGGGGATTGGTCGAAGACCTCATAAATATGCCAACCAGCTCCTCCTAATCTCCACCCACTACATCTGGAAGCTTCTCCAAGATTCCAGAAACAGGGAGAGGCGCCAGAGAAACTGCTTTCTGAGTCATTCAGCCTCCATGAGTCACTCGGCCCTGACCATATTCAACCCAGGCCTGGCTCTCAGCCAGACCAATTTTCCTACACTATCAAACCTCTTTACAGTACATCTAACAAACTAGCTAGGGGGTGCTACAATAGATATCTTTCAATTTCAATTCCATATACTTTGGTAGATGTCCCCTATCTACCTATTATGTTTTTGGGACAGGAAGTGAGGAAAAATGTCTCCAATGCTGCATAGGCAGAGTCATTTGAATGAGCTGAAATTGCTCCAGACAGCACCAAAAGTAGGGCATGCACTACTTAAAAAAACACACAGCAACTAGATTGCATGGTATTCCTATACCATGCGATCTGGTGCAGGCAAACACAATACGTTTGCGACCAGCATTTGGGGTGATGTTAAGTTAACATTGACACCTGCTGCAGATCGCAACTGCAGTGCACTTTGAACGCAAACAAGCATGGAACGTGGGTTTCCCACACCCCGCTCTAGTATGAACGGGTCCTTAGTCAGGATTTGCAGGATTTTGTGCATATTTTGGGAAGGTCCCACCAAAACTGGGACCGTTGGAAAATATTAGTTTATATTAGGAGGATCTGTGTTTTTAGGCTTTGTACTGAGAGTGGAGATTTGGGTGGGAGAATTTGTGATAGAACTGGGGAGAGGACTTGTGCTGGTGTGGGGGATTTATGTTGGGAGGGAGAGAAAGGATTTTTACTGGGGGGGTGAGTGTGAAAACTAGTGCTGGATTTCTTTTTTTTTTGGAGGGGAGAGAGTGGGATTTCTTGCTGAAAGGGTAAAGTGGGGGAGAGTATTGATTTGGGGGGGGGGGGGGTTTGCACTCTCCTTACCCCTGCACTGTGCATCACACACCCCTGACTCCTGCACTCTTTTTGTTTGGTACTCTTGACTCTTACTATGCATTACACACTCCTGACCCCTGCATTCTGTGAATGACACTCCTGTCCCCTGCATTCTATGGATACTACTGCTGTCCCATACATTCTGTGCATTACATACTCCTGACCCCTGCATTCTGTGGATGACACTCCTGTCCCCTGCATTCCGTGGATAATACTCCTGTCCCCTACATACTGTGGATAACCCTCCTGTCCCCTGCATTCTGTGAATAACACTCCTGTCCCCTGCATTCTGTGGATAGCACTCCTGTCCCCTGCATTCTGTGGATAACACTCCTGTCCCCTGCATTCTGTGGATAATACTCCTGTCCCCTGAATACTGTGGATAACCCTCCTGTCCCCTGCATTCTGTGGATAACACTGCTGTCCCCTGCATTCTGTGGATAACACTCCTGTCCCCTGCATTCTGTGGATAACACTCCTGTCCCCTGCATTCTGTGGATAACACTCCTGTCTCCTGCATTCTGTGGGTAACGCTCCTGTCCCCTGCATTCTGTGCATTACATACTCCTGACCCCTGCATTCTATGGATAACACTCCTGTCCCCTACATTCTGTGTATAACAAACCTGACCCCTGCATTCTGTGGATAACAATCCTGCCCCCTGCATTCTGTGCATTATATACTCCTGACCCCTGCATTCTTTGCATTCCATACTCCTGACCCCTGCATTCTGTGCATCATGTTCTCCTGGAACATGCTCTCTGTGTGTCATGTACTCCTAAACTCAGTACTCAGCAGTTGCTGATTACTATGTAGTCCCTATTTTAATTAAGTTCTTCTTGAAGGTAGGCTCAGACAAAGCAAGCAAAACATATTTTATGGGTACAAGGAAGCCCATGTTTTGTTTAACCACTTCCACACCGCGCGCAGTATATTTATTTATGTACCGAGAATCACCGTAAATAAACGGCGATTTGCGGAGTGGCCGCTAGGGGGCCCACGCGGAGGAGTGTGCCCATGGGTCGGGCAGATCCGATGTCTGCCGCCGAGCCGCGATGAGCAGCCAGAGCAAAAGAACGAGGAACCGCCCGCTCTGTCAGTGGGGACATAAGAGATCTACTGATCCCTGTCACTGGGATCAGTTAGCTCTCTTATGCCCATAACAGCCCAGCCCCCTCACAGTTAGAACACGCCTAGGGAACACAGTTAACCCCTTCACTACCCCCTGCAGGTTAACCCCTTCACTGCCAATGACATTTATACAGTAATCAGTGGACATTTCAATTTCTGATCACTGTATAAATGCCAATGGTCCCAAAAAAGTGTCAAAATGGTCCGATATGTCCGCTGCAATATCGCAGTACCGCTAAAAATCGCAGATTGCCGCCATTACAAGTAAAAAAATAAAAATAAATAAAAACCCCAGAAATTAATTCTCATCATCCGTAAATGCGGCAACTTTTGCGCAAATCAATCAATAAACGCCGATTGCGATTTTTTTACCAAAAATATGAGGAAAAATATAAATCAGCCAAAACCGATGAAAAAAAAAAGTTTTTTTATATTTTTTTTCGGATTTGTATTTTAGCAAAAAGTAAGAAAAATTTTTTTTTGTAAAGTTGCCGCTCTTTTTTTGTTTATAGCGGCGACCAGAAATGACACAGAGGTGATCAAATACCACCAAAAGAAAGCTCTATTTGTGGGAAAAAAAGGATGCAAATTTTGTTTGGGTACAACGCCGCACGACTGCGCAATTGTCAGTTAAAGCAACGCAGTGCCGAATCGCAAAAAGTGCTCTGGTCCTAACGTGGGAAATCCTTCCGGGGTGAAGTGGTTAACCACACTTCTTAAGCTCATCCCACTGTTAACAGTTTGGTCACACCCCATTTTGCAGCGGTGCGCTTAGTGCTCCACAGGCCACTCCCTCCCTCAAGTGTCCCTCATTCTGAAGTTCAAAGGTTGGGAGGTATGTTTGAGATTGGTTCCAACCCCTCATCACTCTATTCAAAACAAAAATAAAAATGGGTTTTAGATACACTTCCTGTCTACCCATTGCCTATAAATGGTAGACAGGAAGCAATGCCAATGCGGGTTAACGTACCCATACGTCACCTCACATCGGTGGTTCCTGAACCGTTACAACCAAGGTATGCAGAATACCATCTCTGAACGCACAACACACCAAACCCTAAAGCAGATGCAGCAGCAGAAGACCACACCGGGTGCCACTCCTGTCAACTAAGAACAGGAAACTGAGGCTACAATTCCGACAGTCTCACCAAAACTGGACAAAAGAAGATTGGAAAAAACGTGGCCTGGTCTGATGAGTCTCGATTTCAGCTGCAACATTCAGATGCAGAATTTGGTGTAAACAACATGAAAGCATGGATCCATCCTGCCTTGTATGAACGGTTCAAAAAAAGGAAACATTGCATATGAACTGATTGAGGGTTAAAAATATTATTGGTATTTTTGCCAGCTACTAACAAGATCTGTGTCTGATATCACATATTAATAAAAACATTAATACTTTCCCTCATTTAGTCCATATACATGGTTTCCCTTCTTAAGCCTTGACGAAGTTGGGTTATTGGGATCAGCATCTCCTTTTCGATCTTCTATCTGACCCTATACTGGAATAAAATTGTATCTGGACTATTCATCTATAGTGTAAGGGCTTCAATGGTAGTGATTACATCAGTAGACACGTCTCTGGTAGTGTCAGTAGGGTGGTGATTGTGGGGGGTCAATTCACTAAGAGTTAAACAACGCTGAAAAAAATGCAGTAAAATAATGCATGCGGAAACAATTGTGTAAATGTTCAATTCACTAAGAATTGTGAAGTAAATAACCACTGCGGTAAAGTTTTGATAACGCGGTAACTACCGCATATGTTCATGCGGTAGATAATCGCATTAGACTGGTTGCTAAGGAGCAGGCTGGGAAGCCGGCCGCCACGTCCTTAAGAACAGATAAATTATCAGCTGTCAGTGGGGAAGCCGCTGACAGCTGAATGTAAGGACAACATGCTGGCAATTAAAAGTATGAAAAAAAAACAGTGTGCCCCCCCCCCCATGCATATCAGGCCCTTCAGGTCTGGTATGGATTTTCAAGGGAACCCCCAACCAAAAATTTTTAAAAAATGGTGTGGGGGGCCTACATCCATACCAGACCCAGCAGGTCAGGAAAGGGAGCGAGCAAGCGCCACCCCCCCCCCCCCCGGAACCATACCAGACCACATGCCCTCAACATGGGGGGGCCCTTTGCTTCCCAAAGCATCTTGTCCCCATATTGATGGGGTCAAGGACCTCTCCCCCATAACGCTGGGCGCTGGTTGTTGGGGGGAAGTCTGTGGGCAGGGGGCTTATCAGAATCTGGAAGCCCCAATTAACAAGGGAGCCCCCAGATCTGCTCCCCCCCCCCACTATGTAGTACCCCTACTCATTCACCAAAAAAGTATCAAAAAGAACTAAAAACACACACACAGTTTTTGACTATTCCTTTATTACATTTTTTTATAAAAATGTCAACCGAAGTAGATCCAACGTCAATCACGGCACTCGCCTCCCCGCCGGACCAGAAAAAAAACCCCACCGGTCCAGACAAAGGCTCCCACCGACTGCCATGCTCCTCCATCTGCTACCAGGTGGCCCACCTCATGACTAAGCAAATTTTATTTTGTGAAACGCATTAATCTATCTGCTTTTTGCCTCATCATCTGCATGTTTGTGGACACTTATTTTGGATGTCATTTTCACCAGTAATGCTTTTGAAATAGAAGTGGACCTTTTCCTCATATTCCTCAAGTGCTGTCTACACCTTTCTTGGATTCATTGACCTTACGGCTCACGGACCGGACGTGCACTTTAGGAGTGAGGAATTCCAGACTCTCACCTGGAGCGGTCAGACCTGTTCTTGGATTGAAACGATCACCCCCTTGTGACGTCGCCAACCAGGAGCATGCTGGGTCAGTGACGTCACAATGATCATTTATGCAAATGAGTCACGTGACCACGTTATCGCATCCGGTAAGCGTTGGTGAATTGACCCCTGTATCTGGAGACTTCACATTGCAGAACAAGGTAATGTTGAGCTTCAGGGAGATTGTAGGCAATACCGGGGACTAGTCCTTTGCTTGCCATATTTTTTGGGGGGGACACAGCTTCTAGAGGTCCACTTAAAATGGAATTTTCCTCTATGCAATCAAATAATTTTGAATAGAAAATATCAGTCCTTTCATTCACAAAATGCTTCCAGGTGATTCCAGGTTAGTTAAGCAGCACTAATTAATATAAAAGAAAAGCTAGTGACAGGCAAGGTTCGAGGGCAATATATCACTGTACAGCTGGATTGTGCGGACTGCCACAGGTAATTGGTTGTCAGGCAGAAAAAAAGGAGAACATTCTGGCAGCTAGATGGCTCCTGAGAAACACGTTTGACAGGCCTGTAAAGCAGATAATTAGATATTCTATGGAAGGGAGCTGCAATCAAATTAGACATTATTAAAATAACCCCTTATGACTATAATACAGCTATCCTCAAAATGCCAAAACTCGATAGATAATTCCAGAATATCGTGTTACATTTCATATGTGAAAAGGTTAGCCGCATACATAGGTATCTATTAACCTACCTCTGTCATTTATTGACTTAGGTAAAAATCTATTTAAAACAACGTTCAACTTTTCAATCCTATAAAATATTATGAAACAATTACACATTTTATTACGTTAAATATTTTATTGTAAAATGGCCTAATAATATGCCTTCATCATTTTTATTCCTTAGATGTTTCATTACCTGAGGTTTTATGTGATATTGGCTTTATATAGGTGTGAGGCTTAAGGTAACCCTGTCACATGTTATAAAAGTGTTGCCTGCATTCATTATATCTGGTCTCACAGAACATGGAAATGCAATTATTTTAGTAAATATAAACTACTAAATACCTTTTCCTGGTATATAGCAGTCTTGTGACTTCTAGTTGGTTAAAGCTTGTAGAAGGAGTTTTCATACTGCACTGGCTGTCCTATCAGGATGCATGGCCCCTGACCCTCTGCCTGGACAGTGCTGATTGGCTCTGTGCTGATCACATGCACCCTCCCAAGAAAAAGGGTCTCTAGCAATACGCACTAAACTGAGCATGTGCAGCCTGACTCCAATACTCGGTCTTATGCAGACATTCTATGGGGCAATGCCAGAAGGGAAGGATCTGTGCATACAACATCACACAGCCTTTGCAGAGGATTAACCCTTCAGGTTCCACAGTGAGTGTAACAAGCATGCTTTACTGCATATACAAACTGATTTTGTTGTGGGTTTAGTAACACTTTAAGTGCATCTGAGTACCACAAGCCACTTGACCTCTGGAAGATTTACCCCCCTTTATGACCAGGCCGTTTTTTGCAATACGCAACTGCCTTATTTTCACTGACAACTGCGTGGTCATGCAACGCTGTACCCAAATAAAATTTGTGTTATTTTGTTTCCCACAAATATAGCTTTCTTTTGGTGGCATCTGATCACCTCTGCGTTTTTTTATTTTTTTGCCAAAACAAAAACAAAAAAAGACAGACAAATTTGAAAAAATATATATATTTTTAACTTTCTGTTATACATATCCAATAAAAATTTTGAAAAAAAATCTAATTTCTTCATAAATTTAGGCCAATATGTATTCTGATACATATTTTTTGTAGAAAAAAAATCCCAATAAGAGTATATTGATATTGTTTGCGCGAAAGTTATAGCATCTAAAAACTATGATTTTTTTTTTTTACGGGTAATGGCGGTATTCAACAACTTATAGCAGGGCTGCGATATCACAGCAGACAGTCAGACACTAACACTTTTGACACTTTTTTGGGGACCAGTGACACTAATACAGTGATCAGTGCTAAAAATATACACTGTCACTGTACTAATGACACTGGCTGGGAAGGGGTTAAACATCAGGGGCGATCAAAAGGTTAAACGTGTTCCTAGCCTATGTTTGTGTGTGGTACTGTGGGAAGTGCTTTTACTAGGGGAAGACATGGATCCCAGACCCTGCTTTGCAGAGACACAGGATCCAATGCCTTCCCGTCTGTAAGAAAGGTGATCTGCCTTGTTTACATAGGCAAACCGCCATTCTGGCTCTCTGCCTAACGATCAGCGGGTGCAGGTGGACATCGAATCCACCGTACCCGCAGATCAGCTCCCACTGTGTATAATTACAGCGGGAGCAGGCCGCTGGTGGCGCACATGCGCACCCCCTACCCGGAAGTGTCCAATCACATACTAGGTATGTGATCCAGTGCAGAAGAGCCACCTTGGTTAAAGGCGTAGGCTTCTATTCACTGCAAAATATTCACAGGTGTCAATGTGCTTTCTATTGCCTATTGCCCAAATGTTTCTTCTTGGCATTTTTTTTTCTACAATGTAACATTTTACACGGTTTTGTATATTCAACTGTTGTCTTATTTCTTGTTATACCCTGAAAAAGTCTTGAATAAATATTTATTTGATTAAAAGAAAAAAAAATAGTTAATATTGATTGAGAGAGTTTAGCTCTGCTTTAAGTATATAAAATAAAATATATCTGAAAAGAGGACACAAAAAGGTACCTTATCAATCCTCCAAATTGCTGTTAGTGTATGGGAGTAGTCCACCCATTTCAGCATCACTTCTACTCTTACTACACCTATACACTATTAAAAAGTGGCCCATCCCCTGCCATACAAGTCAACAATGAAATAAAAAGCATGTATTTGCCATTGAGGCTCTATGACTGTAGGGAAGGGGATATAAGAAGACGATTGAATATATGGGCACTGTAGGGAAGGAAGAAGAGGGCTGTATATAAGGGAACTGAAGCAGAGGCGCAACTAGAACCTTCAGGGCCCCAGTGCAAGAAATTATGAAGGGCCCCCCTGACCCCTGGCCAGGGCCCTTCCCTCTTCCCACTGATCCTGGGGCCCTTTACTCCTATCACGGGTTCCTTTATTATGGTACCGCAGCGGGGCCCTTTCACAAGTTTTGCAGCGGGCCCCCTTTCTACCATCTTCAGGCCTTCCCATGGTGGTGAAATGGCATGGCCCGGTCACAATTGCAACCTTTGCAATCCTGATAGTTCCCTCACTGGTGTCAGTAGTTTTCAATTTTTATTTGAATTTTATTATTTTTTTACCATTTCATTTTATTTATTTTTACAATTTTTTTAGGAGCCCTGTTGGGGCGCTTTGATGAGATATCAGGGATCTAAACAAACCTCAGCTCTCAATCACCATCTGTTTAGCCTCAGCTGCACAGAATGAATGGACAGGAATAGCTGTGCACCGAGCCTCCCATTCATTCAGAAATTGAAGTATAGTAAAGACAGTTTACTATGCTTCAGCTATGAATGAACCAAATGACAAATTTACCTACCCATGTTCCCATCTCTCCATCATGACACATCTTCTACAGCAGCTGGCAGGAGAGAGGAGATGGGAAGGCAGCAGATCTTTGGGGGGGGGGGGGGGGGGGAAGCACACAGGGACCCTAGGAACAGCCAAAGACAATTAAACTGGATAGAGGAAAATGGAGGAGATTGGGTGCTCTAAATGCAACCCCTGTCATCCCTCCTATTCAGGTGTACAAGGGAGGCACACGGGCCCCCTGGACCATGGGGCCGGGTTGCAATTGCAACCCCTATTGTTATGCCCCTGCACTGAAGGGGAAGGGATGGAAGAAGAGGACTGTATGTAAGGGCACTTTAGGGAAGGAGATGGAAGAAGACAACTGTATATATGGGCACTATGGGGAAGAGGATGGAAGAAGAGGACTGTATATATGGGCACTGTATGGAAGGAGATGGAAGAAGAAGACTGTATATATATGGGCACTGTAGGGAAAGGGATGGAAGAAGAGGACTGTATGTGTGGGTACTGTAGGGAAGGGGATGGAAGAAGAGGACTGTATATTTGGGCACTGTAGGGA
>BLSH010489184.1:2267703-2284020 GCA_018402905.1 Glandirana rugosa
GGGGGGGGGGGGGGCAGGGAAGCACACAGGGACCCTAGGAACAGCCAAAGACAATTAAACTGGATAGAGGAAAATGGAGGAGATTGGGTGCTCTAAATGCAACCCCTGTCATCCCTCCTATTCAGGTGTACAAGGGAGGCACACGGGCCCCCTGGACCATGGGGCCGGGTTGCAATTGCAACCCCTATTGTTATGCCCCTGCACTGAAGGGGAAGGGATGGAAGAAGAGGACTGTATGTAAGGGCACTTTAGGGAAGGAGATGGAAGAAGACAACTGTATATATGGGCACTATGGGGAAGAGGATGGAAGAAGAGGACTGTATATATGGGCACTGTATGGAAGGAGATGGAAGAAGAAGACTGTATATATATGGGCACTGTAGGGAAAGGGATGGAAGAAGAGGACTGTATGTGTGGGTACTGTAGGGAAGGGGATGGAAGAAGAGGACTGTATATTTGGGCACTGTAGGGAAGGGAATGGAAGAAGAGGACTGTATGTATGGGCACTGTAGGGAAGGGGGTGGAGGAACTTGCACCATAAAAGAAGAGAATAAATAAGATTATAGTATAAATGAGTAATGTGGGGAAGAAGGTGGAAGAGAAGGACTGTATATAGGGGCAATGTAAGGAGGGGGATGGAAAAAGAGAACTGTATGTATGGACACTGAAGGGAAAGGGATGGAAGAAGAGGACTGTATGTATGAACACTATAGGGAAGGGGAAGGAAGAAGAGGACCGTGTATATTGGCACTGTAGTGAAAGGGATGAAAGAATAGGACTATATATATGGGCACAGTAGGGAAGGGGATGGAAGAATAAGACTGTATATATGGACACTGTAATGAAGGGGATGGAAGAAGAGGTCTGTAAGTGTGGGGACTGTAGGGAAGGAGATGGAAGAAGAAGACTGTATGCATGGGCACTGTAGGAAAGGGGGTGGAAAAAGAGGACTGTATGTATGGGCACTGTAGGGAAGGGGAAGGAAGAAGAGGACCGTATATATTGGCACTGTAGTGAAAGGGATGAAAGAATAGGACTATATGTATTGGCACAGTAGGGAAGGGGGTGTAAGAAGAACACTGTATATATGGACACTGTAGGGAAGGGATGGAAGAAGAGGGCTGTATGTGTGGGGGACTGTAGGGAAGGAGATGGAAAAAGAAGACTTTATATATGGGCACTGTAGGGAAGGGGATGGAAGAAGAGGACTGTATATATGGGCACTGTAGGGAAGGGGGTGGAAGAAGAACACTGTATATATGGACAGTGTAGGGAAGGGGATGGAAGAAGAGGACTGTAAGTGTGGGGACTGTAGGGAGGGAGATGGAAAAAGAAGACTGTGTGTATGGGCACTGTAGGGAAGAGGAAGGAAGAAGAGGACCGTATATATTGGCACTGTAGTGAAAGGGATGAAAGAATAAGACTATATGTATGGGCACAGTAGGGAAGGGGTGTAAGAAGAACACTGTATATATGGACACTGTAGGGAAGGGATGGAAGAAGAGGGCTGTATGTGTGGGGACTGTAGGGAAGGAGATGGAAAAAGAACACTGTATATATGGGCACTGTAGGGAAGGGGATGGAAGAAGACGACTGTATATATGGGCACTGTAGGGAAGGGGTGGAAGAAGAGGACTGTATATATGGACACTGTAGGGAAAATGGATGGAGGAGGAGGAGGGGGACTGTATATATGGGCACTGTAGGGAAAATGGATGGAGGAGGAGGACTGTATATATGGGCACTCTAAGGGAAATGGACGGAGGA
This sequence comes from Glandirana rugosa, assembly GCA_018402905.1. Lineage (NCBI taxonomy): Eukaryota > Metazoa > Chordata > Amphibia > Anura > Ranidae > Glandirana > Glandirana rugosa. Next base: position 2,269,471 of record BLSH010489184.1, read on the forward strand.
GGAATACTGTATATATGGGCACTCTAAGGAAAATGGATGGAGGAGGACTGTATATATGGGCACTGAAGGAAGGGAATGGAAGATAACTGAATAAATGACACTGTAGTAATAGGGTATGTGATTAGCAAAAGCTGCATCCTTATATATATGGATGAGAAAGTGCATAAACTGCTCTTTAAAAAATGTGAAACATGAACTCCACGAGTCTCACCAGAAGGAAATCTCTGCAGACAGATCAGTCAAAGATTACTATCATTATTCTGACTCCTAACTGTTGTAATGGCGACTTATCCCTTGTTGAGACCTCTATGCCTGGCCTGTATAAGCAGATATGATCACCGCAGACAGTTCTTATCAGATAGTGACTCACCAATTACCGATTTCTTCCATGAGCGTTTATTCATTGGAATAGCAGGTACAGCATACAACAAATGTGACAGATGGTCGAAAGATGGTAACTGCAGGTCAAAACATAGTAATGTGTCCTAGGATGCGAGTAGATTGAGAGAGGCCTTCTAGCATGTGGCCATATTCTTTACCTCATGAGAGAGAGGACACAGGAAGAGGAAGTAGTATAGCAGAGTGCACCAGGAACAGGAAGTTACAAGTAGAGTGAACTAGGAAGAGGAAGTTAGCTCACAGAGGATGGGAGGTACACACTTAGAAAATACAATAGAAAGGTGTAATATCCAAAAGAACCACAAGATGGCATTGTAATAACCAACTATAAAAACATTACTATAGCTGCATGTTTATGTTACATGCAAATCATGTAACAGAACAATCATCATTCTATGGAATGTTACCACTTCTAATTTTTCTTGCCAAGCAAGAATGAAGGGTGTTTAATATGTGCTACAGATGCTGCTGCACAAAGAGGGATTGCAGCACTGGTGGGAATGTTTAGGATCACGATTTGAAAGAAAACTAGAACAATGTCAGGTAGGCCTATAAGAATCAGGAGTCAGCTCTTCAAAAACTAACAGGAAGCCAAAGAACTGGAACATGCCCAATACTACCTACGGATATAAGTTGGCTCTGGACATGATGTGGAGTGATTGGACAGACCATCTTTGCATGGTCTCACACCAACTAGCCATATTGGGCAATGAGCTACTTACATGGAAGCACCACAGATTTACTTTAATACCCTCCTTCTAAGCTACTTAGTCTCAGAACTGAGGACTCTCCCAAACCCAAGTGACAGTGCAGGGCCAGCCTTCATGAAGTGAGTCATGTGCTCCTCCATATCCATACAAACCAGGTAGCAAAACAAAGGCAAGTATGAGTTTCTGGGGGGGCTGAATTGTAATCACTTTAGCTCTCACGCCTGTATACACCCAATAGACTACAGCAATGTTTACATTTCCGCTTTGAGCCTGCTTATTCGGCAATAAATTTGTTATTTCCTAAAACTTACGTTTGATCTGCTTATAATTTGACTTCTCAGTGCCCATCAGTGATGCCAGTCAGTTCTGCCTTTCAGTGCCCATCAGTGCATGCTCATCAGTGCCACCCATCAGTGCCATCCATTAGTGCCCATCAGTGCCGCCTATCCGTGCCACCTATCAGTGCCCATTAGTGCCACCTATAAGTGCCCATCAGTGCTGCATATAAGTGCCACCTATCAGTGCCTCCTCATCAGTGCCACCTCATCAGGGCCCATCAGTGCAGCCTCATCAGCGCACATCATTGAAGGAGAAACATTACTTATTTACAACATTTTATAACAGAAACAAAGAAAAAACATTTTTTTTTTTCAAATTTTCGGCCTGTTTTGTTTCTTTAGCAAAAAATTAAAAACCCAGTGGTGATTAAATACCACTAAAAGAAAGCTCTATCTGTCTCAAAAAAAAGATAATTATTTTGTTTGCATGACCGCGCAGTTGTCAAAGTGCGACAGCGCTGAAAGCTGAAAGTTGGCCTGGGTAGGAAGGGGGTAAAAATGCCCAGTAGTTAAACAAATCTGCACAAAGGCCACATACAATAAAGTTCATGTCATTTTACTTACTGTTGCAGGTCTTGTTGTAGATTTGGTTGTCTTGCGAAAATCCCTTTAATCGACACTTGAACTTGTTTTGCCAAAACTCCTGAAACCAGGGGTTGCGCAGGTTGGTCTCCGGCTTGAGCTGCAGGTAATATTCGTCAAACCATTTCACGTCAGGAGACTGCAGCTTGATGGTTATTCCTCCGGTAGCCTCGCGCTGATAACCGTCTGTCACATCGTACCTGTCTGCCCAGCCGTCACTGTGGAGATAAATAACATGATAAATCCCCCTGCTCGCCAACCCATGATTGATGTTCTTATCTGCCAAACATTTTTATAATAGCAAGCTTATTAAATCCTCCAGCCTCCTCTCTGTGGCCTCAAAGCATGCTGAACACAAAACAAAAAGTCTATAAATGCGAGTTTTATGCCGTGTGAAGAGCAAAAGAAATATCAGACCATTAACAGTGTATCTGTGTATGACTTTGCCAAACAACCCTGGAACCACTGGAGCATTTAATCATTTGACACAGTCTCCCACCATAACTGAAGAATAATACATTGGTGCTGGGAACACAGCATGGTAAAAGAATTATCAAGGCCGAGATATTAGCACATGTAGACCTCTTCAAAGCTAAAGTTGAATCTGCTTATTTTTCCTGGCCAATTGCAATGATCCATTTGAGGTAAGGCAGAGGATAAATGACCTTCAGACATAGCGAATATACATTCATAGGAGCCGTGGGTGTGCACCAAGTTCACCACTTCATCTTTGTTAGTATGATCATTAGTTTTCCAATGCCGGACAATAGTTAGTCTTGCAACTAGGAGAATGTGGACGGTTGGGCAGTAGAGATGGTGGGGAAAATTATTAATGCCAATGCTAAGCAAGGCAAATTCTGGAGTTGGGGATGTGAGGATTCCAGTGACCTTGGTCATTAAATGGAACACTTCTTTCCAAAAGGTGGTGATCCTGGTTCACACCCAAAGTGTATGATATAGAGTTCCAGGAAGTCCACAATTTCTCCAACATGTGGGCTGTATGGATGGATCATATGTGGGAATTTGGGATGGAGTAATATGCCATCTAAGCTTAAATTTGTAAGCAAGTTCCCACAGGTTGGAGGAACATGTTGCTCTGTAGTTGTAATTCAATGCATCCTGCCATTGGAGATCATTAAAAGAACAGTCTAAGTCCCTTTTTTATTTTCTTAAGAGAACCTTTTTTAAAGCTGGCCAGTCATAATTTGCTAAAACGTGATCCGTTAGATCTGAAAACTTTATGGCCAACCAATTAGTATAAGGATCTACTTGACTGAATATATGAATATAAACGACATTGATTGTATAAGTAGGCCTCTGATGAAAATGATAGACACCAAACTGAGTGAAGAGAATTGGGGTTCATACTGAGCACAGTGCCCCCCCCCCCATTATTTTTGCAAAAATTCTAAAGTCAGCAACAAAAATGGTCAGACTGAAATCTCTTGTCTATGCTAGGAGGTCAACACATCTGACAAAATAATACAATTCTGTTTAAAACACTTTTGACAGGGCACAGGCTCAGCATCATTAAACCCCATTAGGTCTCTCAATAAAGCCTGTAAGTAGCCATCTTGAACCTCCATTAAACCAAAGTCTCTAATAGAATCAGGTTGTAAAATGTCCTTTCTGGTATGGGATTCTACAATACACACATGTAAGTCTAGTTTTTGAACCACACAGAGTTACGTTTTATACATTTCTATAATTAGTGCTATGATAGAGCTGCATTAATTAACAAGAGTTTATACAAATGTATAAAATAACAATTAGTTCAATACCAAACATGCCTATGCTACAATGCCCAAGAGGTGGATGAGATGCATAACAAGAGTAGGTGTCAGTTCAATATCATGTTTGATATGTAACAGATTGTGATTTCATTCTATTCACTAACACATTGCTTGTCAGATTGTGAAACATGGTGCCCTGGAAATACAGTTAGAAATATTGATACAATTTTAATAAGTTGTGCTATGATGGAGTTAGGCTAGGTTCACACATTCAATTCGCATGTCAGGTGATTGTGACCGGCTCTCTATGGAGCTGGTTCACACATCTCCGGATCGGCTCCGCTGCGAATTGCACAGGAATACTGTGCATCTTATGGTCCATTTCAGGTCCAAATTCAGCCAAAAATTCAGGCTGAAATCAGGCCTGAAATGGTGAGCGGGGACGCACCGCACCCCTGCTGTGAGCCGCTCTGTGCTGTGATGTGAGTGAGTGTTTACACAAATGTATAATAAAAAACAAATGGAAATACTGATAAAATTTTAATAAGTTGTGCTATGATGGAGTTCAATACCAAACATGCCTATGCTATAATATCCAGGAGGTGGATGAGACACATTACATCTCCTAAAGAGTAAGTATAGGTTTCTTTAAGATAGTGATTTCATTCTATTCACTAATACGTTGGTTGCCAGATTGTAAAACATGGTCACCTGGTAATATTAAGTTGGAAAAACTGGCATTAAGACTATGCCTGTTGAAATATCATAAACGCATCTATATCACACCCCTCAGCTTTCTTGATTGGGTGAGAGTTGGCTCAGTGACACCCTGAAAAGCTGCTGCAATTGGCATCCGACACACCAGATCAGGCTCCTCTGAATCGAATTGGACTCAACACAGGAACTTAAAACTTTGCTAAGTACCTCTCATTTTTAATCCGGTTAAGCCCCCATTTACACCTGAGCATTTGTTTACTCATTTCCTTATGCTTGACTACATGCAACATGCATAATCGATTCTTTCTAATTGTCCCTGTTCACACTTATGTGCTCAGTCGCTCTATGCAATATACCCTACAGCAGTGGCAGCCCGTCCATAATGGCCGCCCCCCTAATCCATGCGCCTGGCCCCTAATCTACATGCAGGGCGCCAGATGCATAGATTTTAATGGGGTTATTTGTTTTTTTAAACACATTCAGTTGTGTGACAATAGCAAATTAATATTCTATTGTATTCCTGATTCTCCTCTAGACAGCAGATCCTGAGACCTGATTGGTCATGGAGTCTTAGGACTCCCGGCCAATCGGGTCACAGGACGCACTTCCTATTTGGCCAGGAGCAGAGGCCCCAGCTCTTCCAGAAAGCTCCTAAGGTAAGGTCTCTGATTGCTGCCTCCTTCCCGTCCGTCCCTCGGGACTGGGGGGGTGACAGCAGCGGCTGCAGTGTGAGTGAAGGGGCAGGTTTGTTTGCCGCCCCTGCCCCACTCCCAAAATATTTAGCACCAGCTGACATTGCCCTACACTCAAAAAAGTACACAAGCTTTCAGTGAGTGTATTTAAGCATTTTCAGCCCCCTAGCATCTAACTGGAGTTCCTGTATACACATGATACACATTTTAGCACTTTTTTCCCCTAAAAAACTCCTCTCTTTCTATAGGACTGCTTTCCTCCCCTTGCCCAGCTCAGGAAACAAATGCCTGAAGCTAGAATCACATGCAAAAACCTCTGTAAAATGCTTATACTGCAAATGTAAAACACACATTTCCAGCAATACGCACTGCTCAGGTGTGAATGAAAACTTGATTTATGGTTGTCATAATTGTAATATCCTTTTCTGTAAATATTTTCTTGCACCTAAATGATCATTAAAATTATTGGTTTAAAAATCTTTAAGCTGATTCTTTAAATGCTCTAAATAAGAAATTAAAGAATCCTTGCCTCTTTGAAGAATCCTACCATATCTCAAACTGTTACTTTTAGGGCTGGAGAGACAGCGAGTGTCACAGACATTTCTTAAAGAGGAACTAAAGTAAAAATCGTATTGTAGCTACGGTTAACAGTAGTTAAATGACCCCAATAATGATCACTCTCAGTCTGCTGGCACTTAACTTGTGACCCCACAAACTGGAAAAACTCTCATCGGAAATTTTAATTTGACTAATTGTCTTTGCGTACCATCAAAGTCCTTGGTTGCCTCTACCTCCAAATTCTCATATGGAAAACCTCTCTATGGAAAAGCCATCTTGCTTGATCTGCATTTGCCATGATGCTGCACATGTGATCAATTATGACACCAGACATTTGATGGCTTTACAGTTCAGTTGAGGGCAAAAGCAGATGTGACAGCTGTCATTTACAGCATGTCTTGAATTTAACTGTCTTGGGAAACCATTAATCATGGGCTGAACTCCGCTTTAATGCATTCCATGCATTGACCACTTAAGGACCGTGCCTCTTTTTGAGATTCGGTGTTTACAAGTTAAAATCATTTTTTTTTTGTTATAAAATTAATTAAAACCCCAAACATTATATATATTTTTTTCTAACTCCCTAGAGATACTTTATGTCCCATCGTATTTGTGCAGCGTTCTTACAAGCACCTTTTTTTTAAAAAAAGCACTTTTTTGAGTTAAAAAATAAGACAGCAGTAGTGTTAGCTCAATTTTTTTCCATATTGTGAAAGATAATGTTACGCCGAGTAAATTGATACCCAACACATCATACTTCAAAATTGCGCCCGCGTGTGGAATGGCAACAAACTTTGGCACTTAAAAATCTCCATCAGCGATGTTTAAAAATTCCTTCAGGTTACCAGGTTAGAGTTACAGAAGAGGTCTAGTGCTAGAATTATTTCTCTTGCTCTAATGATCACGGCCATATCTCACATGTGTGGTTTGAACACCGTTTTCATATGCGGGCGGTACTTACGTATGCATCCGCTTCTGCACGTGAACTTGGCAGGACAGGGCGCTTTAATTTTTTTTTTCCATATTTATTTTACTTTTTATTTTTACACTGTCCTTTAAAAAAAAAATTGATCACTTTTACTCCTATTACAAGAAATATAAACATTCCTTGTAATAGAAAATAGCATGACAGGACCTCTTAAATGTGAGATCTGGGGTCAAAAAGACCTCACATCTCATATTTACACTTAAATGCAATAATAATAATAAAAAAAAAATGAAATGTCATTTGAAAAAAAAAAATGTTCTCCTTTAAGAGCTATGGGCGGAAGTGACATTTGAAGTGTGGGCGGCATCTTCCGCTCACTCGACATCCAGGCTCAGAGGAGAGCGGATCCGATCTTCTTCGCTGCTATCGGCGGATCTGATAAGTGGCGAAGATGACGGGAGAGTGGCAGGGGGGGTGGGCACTTCTCCCGCCTCGATAAATGTGATCTTGCGGTGAATCCACCGCATAGACCACTTTTAGCTGAAAGCGAGCCACCAGCTGTTTAAAAAAATACCGGGGTTATGGTAGCTATCTGCTAATTTGGCAACCATAGCAACGGCATTCAACAGCAAACTACCGCCGTATAATGAGGGCGGGCGGTCCGGAAGTGGTTAAGGTAAAAAATGTCCCAGGAGCATTATTGTCCCTCTTACCTTCCTAAAAACTTACCCAAGTCCTCACTTGATCCAGTTCTGTGCCTGGCTTTCTCCTCTCTCCCTACATTCACAGGACAGAGAGGCAACAACAGGAGCCATTGGCTACTGCTGCTGTCAATGAAATTCTTTGAGCAGAGAGTGGGGATCAGAGCCAAGCCGCTCTGTGTGTACCTCTTGATGCACACAGCCCAGCCTGGGAGTTGGCCCAAACATCTGCCCCTATAGCAAGGAGAGTCTAGTGGCAGACACAGAAGAGGAGGCAAGAGCACTGGCGGGGGACCCCAGAAGAGGAGGTTCGGGGGCCGCACTTCATAATTGCACAACATGCTAACATAACATGTTGATCATTTTAGAAAAAAAAAAAGAATGTATCCTTTACAACAGCTCCAAATAGATACCATAATCAGTAATCTATGGGCAGTTTTATGGGGACTAACTATAAAATCTAAATATAAACTGTCTTTTTGGGATAGGGTACAGAAAATAAACTGATGAACTATCTCACCTGGAATAAGCTCTGCAGGCTCAGAGTGGACAGTGTAGCACCCTCATCTTCAAATAGGGCTACAGGTAAATTTAGTTGTCCTGGGTGGTAGCCAGCCTGGCTAATTTGTAGTGTTTAGTGGTCAAATGGCTTCTGTCCTAATCCTGTTTAGCTGTGGTTTCTCCCTTTTGTCAGTAGGTGGTGCTGTTACCTTTGACATTAAAAGTGATGAGTTATGGTTATGAATAAACATACCTTTCTCAGCCAATCAGATTCACTGCTATGAATGCTGGGAAAAGGTATTTTTTTGGGAAAAGTCAGGTGATCGAGGTCAGTCTTCCCGTCCAGGGCTGTGGCCTGGGTGGATGATGTGTGTGAAACAGTTCCTAGCTGCTAGGCCTGAAGCCTGAGGCCTATCCAGGTGGCCCCTGGCTGCTTGGCCTGTCCGAAGCCTATCCGGTTGTTCAAGCTTCTGTAGAGAAATCGCTTTTTAATGTTATGCAAATGCTGTAAAAATGGATCAAATATACACAAAAAACACAATAGGTGCATTAAGGTGCGCTCAAATTTCATAGCACATCTAAATGTAGCCTAAGATTTAAAGCCTAGGCACTAGGTCACATGAAAGGATCAGGCAGTCTGAAATCTGGACCTCCTCTACACCAGGGATCACATGACCTAAGCCTTTGCACAATGCAGATGCATTTTCTCCAGGAGAGTAAGCAGCTCAGACTTTTTCATATTTATTACTTATCAATACAAAACCATTAGCATATCCTAAAGTGATTGTAAACGATCACCTTGTAAAACAACTCATTTAGTTTAAAATTTAAATGAAAGGCAAAACATTTGTGTATAGATTATAAAAAATGTTATTGATACCTTATTTTCCATTTTTTATAAGTGATCACATTTCCTCTGTTCTCAACTGCATAAGAGCTGGGGGAGGAGAAGTAGCAGCACACTGAGCTTCCCTGTGAAAGGCTAGGACAAGTCTAATCATTGGAGAAGAGCAGTCTGAGTTCCCAGCATAGCTGGAGAACTGCCCATGGGTGTGCTCTCATGCCTAGCGTGGTCAGTTTTTAATAGGAAAGCAGAGGGACTGGCAGGAACACCAGGAATTTCACACAAAGGAAGCAATACAAAGAGAACTTTGTCATACAAGTACATGCTACCGCAGGCACATATCAGGAATATGAAATGCTGGGGTAACAAACACTTTAATCACTTAAAGACCGCCCACCGCATATATATTGAGGCAGGGCGGCTCTATTGCATGAAACAACGTAACTGTACACTGTTTCATGCAATAGCTTCTGTGGACCGGCCACTCGCGATCACTCCACAGAGAGGCAGGATGGGAATGTAAACAAGGCAGATCTCCGTTCTGACAGGGGAGTACACAGAGATCTTCTGTTCCTAGTAATCAGGAACACGGATCTCTGTGTTCTTCCTGTCAGTCCATCCCCCACACAGTTAGAAAACACTAGCAGATAACACACTTAACCATTTGATCGCCCCTGTTGTTAGCCCCTTCTCAGCCAGTGTCATTTATACAGTGACAGTGCTTTTTTTTTTTAGCCCTTATCACTGTATTGGTGTCACTGATCCCCAAAAGGTATCACTTAGAGACAGATTTGTCCACTGCAATGTTGCAATCCTGCTAAAAATTGCTGATCATCGCCATTACCAGTAAAAACAATAAAAAAAAAAAAAAAGAAAAGTCCATAAATGTATCCTATAGTTTGTAGACGCTATAAATTTTGCACAAACCAATCAATGTGGAAGAATATATATTGGCCTAAACTGATGAAGAAATTTGTTTTTTTCCTTTTTTTTATATGTACAATATATGGACATCAATTGTATGTGAGTACATTGTTGCACGACCGCGCAATTATCAGTTAAAGTAACACAGTGCCGTAATGCAAAAAATGGCCTGGTCATTAACCAGTTCCCGACCGCGCGCCGTATTTTCACGGCGGCAGTCGGGATGCTGAGCACGAATCGCCGTAAAAAGACGGCGATCTGCAATCAGCCACTAGGGGTGTGCCCGCGGCTCGGGCGGACCCGATGTCCGCTGGCGAGCTGCGATGAGCGGCCACAGGGAAAGAACAGGGAACCACCGATGTAAACACTGCGGTTTCCCGCTCTGTTAGTAGGGGCATGAGAGATCTACTGATCCCTGTCACTGGGATCAGTTAGATCTCTCATGCCCATGTTAGCCCAACCCCCCCCACAGTAAGAACACACCCAGAGAACACAGTTAACCCCTAGCTCCCCCCGCCAGGTTAACCCCTTCACTGTCAATGACATTTATACAGTAATCAGTGGACATTTAAATTTCTGATCGCTGTATAAATGTCATTGGTCCCAAAAAAGTGTAAAAAATGTCCGACATGTCCGCTGAAATATCGCATTACCGCTAAAAATCGCAGATCGCCGCCATTACTAGTAAAAAATAAAAAAATAATAAAAACCCCAGAAATGAATTCTCGCCATCCGTAAATGTGGCCACTTTTGCGCAAACCAATCAATAAACGCCAATTGCGATTTTTTTTTTATCACAAATATGAGGAATTATATAAATCGCCCAAAAATGGTGAAGAATGTTTTTTTATATTTTTTTTTTTTGGATTTGAATTTTAGCAAAAAGTAAGCAATTTGGGGTTTTTTTGCAAAATGGTCGCTCTTCTTTTGTTTATATCGGCAATCAGAAATGACACTGAGGCGATCAGATACCACCAAAAGAAAGCTCTATTTGTGGGAAAAAAAGGACGCAAATTTTGTTTGAGTGCAACGTCGCACGACCGCGCAATTGTCAGTTAAAGCGACGCAGCGACGAATCGCAAAAAGTGCTCTGGTCCTAAAGCTGGAAAACCTTCCGGTTGGTAAGTGGTTAAGGGGTAAACCTTCCGGGGCTGAAGTGGTTAAACGAATCAGAAATAACAAAACAAAGATTTTGGATAGTTTTCTAATCAAATTCAGAGAGTTTTCGGATAGTTTTTGAATCCAATTAGAAATTCAGAAAAGAATAAAATAGAACAGAAAAAAAAGGAATAGAATAGAAAAGAAAATATTAGAATAGAATAGAAAATAATAGAATAGAAAATAAAAGAATAGAATATAATAGAGCAAAACAGCGCAAAATGCAAAATAAAAGAATGGAACAATATAGAATAGAAAATAAAGTGATAGAATAAAAAAAAAATAGAATAGAATAGAATAAAATAGAAAGAATATACCTCAGAAATGAATAGAATACAAAAAACAATAGAATAGTATAAAACAAAATGACTATAACCTTCTTCTCAAATTCAAATTTTGAATAGAATAAATTTGAATTAGAATAGAATAGAAAATAATAGAATAAAAATACAATAAAAATAAAGGAAAATAATGCAATAGAATTAAACAGAAAAGAATCGAATTGAAAATGAAAAAATAGAAAAGAATATAATAGAAAAAAACAATAGAATAAAACAGAATACAATAAAATAGAAAGACTATAACCTTCTACCGGAATTCGAATTTTAAATAGAATGAATATGAATTATTATAAAATAGAAAAGATTAGATCAGAATAGAATATTAAATAAAAGAATATAATAGAAAACAATATAATTGAAAATGAAATAGAAAAATAATAGAATAGAAAAAACAATAGAATATAGAAAGAATATAGAAAGAATATAACTTCTTCCGAAATTCAAATTTGAATATAATAGAATAGAATAGAAAAGAACAGAATAGAATAGAAAGTAGAATACAAAAAAACAATAGAATAGTATGAAACAGAAAGAATATAACCTTCTTCTGAAATTCAAATTTCGAATAGAATACATTTGAATTAGAATAGAAAATAATAGATTAAAATACAATAGAAAATAAAAGAAAATAATGGAATAGAAAAAAATAGAAAATAATAGAATTGAAAATGAAAAAATAGAAAAGAATAGAATAGAAAAAACAATAGAATGAAACAGAATACAATAAAAAAGAAAGACTATAACCTTCTTCCGAAATTCGAATTTAGAATAGAATGAATTTAGAAAAAACAATAGAATAGAATGTAATAAAATAGATAGAAGATAACCTTTGTCTGAAATTCGAATTCGAAATTGAATTTCAAATAGGTACCACTGTAATAGAAAAGAATAGAATAGAAAAAACTGATCGTAGTGCGAAACGTTCGTTAACCGCGTTACTCGCAATCCACAGTACCACTGTAATAGAAAAGAATAGAATAGAAAAAAAAACAATAGAATAGAATAGAATAAAATAGAAAGAATATAATCATCTTCCAGAACTCGAATTTCGAATGTGATAAATTTGAATTTGAATAGAATATAAAGGAATAGAATAGAATAGAAAATGAAATACAATGGAACCTTGGATTACGAGCATAATCCGTTCCAGGAGAATGCTTGTAATCCAGATCAATCTTATATCAAAGCAATTTCCCCATAGGAAACAATGGAAACTCAGATAATTTGTTCCACAGTGACTGCTTGTCAATGCAGTACTGTATGTGGCCAGAGGTCCAGGGGTGCCTGGTGTATGCAATACTGCATGTGGCCAGAGGTGTGGTGGCGCTGGGGAGGCTTGGAGGCGGTCAGAAACATTCGGAAACGCTCGGGAACTGTTTACACTTTCGGTATTTCCGAGTATTTCTGAATGATTCTGAGCGTCTCTGAGGCTCACCAGCACTCGCAAACCGAGTCAGGATTAAAAACCGCGTTACTCGCAATCCGAGGTACCACTGTAATAGAAAAGAATAGAATAGAAAAAACAATAGAATAGAATGGAATAAAATAGAAAGAATATAACTTTCGTCTGAAATTAGAATTCAAAACTGAATTTCAAATAGAGTAAATTTGATTTCAAACGGATTTCGAATGGAATTAGAATGGAATTTGAATTTGTTCAAATTTGGTCGAATTCAGTTTGCAAAAATGAAACAAATTCTGAAAACAAATTAAATAAATGAAATCAGTTTACCAAAACAAATTTATGTGAATAATGGATTGATTTTAACCACTTCAGCCCCGGAAGGATTTCACGCTTTAGGACCAGAGCACTTTTTGCGATTCGGCACTGCGTCGCTTTAACTGACATTTGTGCGGTCGTGCAACATTGTACCCAAATGAAATTTGCGTCCTTTTTTCCCCACAATTAAAGCTTTCTTTTGGACGGTATTTGATCGCCTCTGCGTCATTTCTGATTGCCGCTATAAACAAAAGAAGAGCAACAATTTTGCAAAAAAAAAACGACATTTCTTAGTTTTTGCTAAAATACAAATAAAAAAAAAAATATAAAAAAACATTTTTTCCATCGGTTTTGGCCAATTTATATTCTTCCTCATATTTTTGATAAAAAAAAAAAATTGCAATCGCCGTTTATTGATTGGTTTGCGCAAAAGTTGCCGCGTTTACAAATGATGAGAATTCATTTCTGGGTTAATTATTACATTTTTTTTTTATTAGTAATGGCGGCGATCTGTGATTTTTAGTGGTACTGCGATATTTCAGCGGACATGTTTTTGACACTTTTTTGGGACCATTGGCATTTATACAGCGATCAGTGCTATAAAAATGCACTGATTACTGTGTAAATGCCATTGGCAGTGAAGGGGTTAACCTGGAGGGGGCGCTCTAAGGGTTAACTGTGTTCCCTGGGCGTGTTCTAACTGTATTGGTGCTGGGCTGGCTGGGAAAAGGGAATGATCACAGCTTCCATATACAGGAAGCCTGCGATCACAGCCCTTCCCCCCTGTCAGGATGGAGATCTGTGTTTACATACACGGACCTCCGTTCTATCACTGTGGGGGGGCCATCGCGGGTAGCCGGCGGCGATCAAGTCCGCGCACCCGCTCCCTGGCCCCACTGGAACACAGTGAGCGCGCCTCCGGCAGCGCGCATGCGCTCACAATGCGGGATCTCGCAGCTGCCATCATATGACAACGGTTTGCGTTATCGAGCCACTTTGTCGCCGTCAGATGCTGGTCGGCAAGTGGTTATATGAATTCCGAAAACAAATGATATGAACTAAAGAGATTTAACTAAACGAATTTATGTAAATAATTAATGGACACAAAATACATTTTTCCATTCTGCACAAGGCTAACCCATACTGGCAAATACTAGAATTACCCAATTCTCAATCTGCGCCAACCAGGAATCAAAGTGATTTTCAGACGTTGGTGATCAATGATCAGTGCTGAGATAACACCCAGAGACATCTCCGCTGTATCTTCTCCAATAACAATTTTTCATGTATGGCTAGGGCTAGAGTCTTTCCTTAAAAACAAACACTTCAGCTACTTTTTCCCAGCAGGCAATCCCCTTCAATTTAATATCTCTCAGGAACTCCTTAAGCATTAGATTAGATTGGGATTTGGGGTCAGCAAGATTAAACCCATTAGCTCCCTTGAATGGACCGCACAGCACACATCTCGCAGCCACAAACAGGTGTTGGCGGCGTGCGGCAGCTGGGAAACATTACTGCTAATTTTATTTAATTAGCGTGCAGTTATTTTCTTATTCTTCCATGCAATAATTGTCATATAATAAAGTGCATTAACATGAAAAACATAAATAAATACATCAATTAGTTCAAATACCCTGTACCTTAGTACTTCCTTTTATTTGTTTCCCATCTACATTTATTTTATTTACTTTCTAAAAAAAAGGA
>BLSH010489184.1:2303963-2320063 GCA_018402905.1 Glandirana rugosa
ATAAGATAGAAAAGTACACTGTTGTGACTTCTTTACTGTGAAACGATGTTACATTTCATCACTCACATGTCGAACATATTGTCACATTTAAATGACAGGGGAGTTTTATTGAACAGTAAATTTACACTGTTATACAAGCTGTACACTCACTACTTTACATTGTAGCAAAGTGTCATTTCTTCAGTGTTGTCACATGAAAAGATAGAATAAAATATTTACAAATTGTGAGGAGTGTACTCACTTTTGTGAGATACTGTATATACTGTATATATATATAATTATTTTTTTATTTTTGGTTTTATTATTTATACTTTTCTGGTTTGTTTTGATAGATAGCGCCATATTGGATAAGGAGTTGCCTTATATTTATTATCACTGAGGGTTTTTTACAGCAGCTTTCACTTATACATTAGTTGTGTTTGCCTTTATTACTCACTATTTAGCATGGAGTGGGGATGTATGTTTCAACTTACTGATCTTGCTAATATACCATGAGCTGAAGATATAATTTAGCGGTGGTTCCCTGCAACCTGAAAAGTTCCTCTGGGGTAAATAGGCAAAGAAAAACTGCCCTATGGTATTCACCTTCCCTCCTCCTAAAAGGATATGCAGGGAGCTGAGGGGAGGGGAAGAAGAGCTTGGCCAACGCAGAGATCAATTAGAAAGCTATGACATGCAGTGCCAGAGAATTGACTCTATGGAGTAGTACCATTGTCTAGCAAGTTCAAAAAGCACAGAGCAAGTGAATAAAAATGAATTTATAGAAAGGAAAAACATTTAACCTACTTGATTTTTCAGAGCCTTTACTTGCATCTTTTTGAGTAGGTGATTAATCTTGAATGAAATAATTGCAAAGAGGGCTAACTTCAAAAAGGAAATCTGTGATATCATTTTTCATACAGTACTGGCATACGTTTATACTAAATATAGAACCCCCATTTGGCATAATAAAGAAATGTAGTATCTGCACAACTATGGTCTGTCTCAGATATACTTAGAGCAGTTTTCTAAAAATCCTTGCAATACATCAAACTAAACTTTGTTGAACAAAGCTTTAGTCTCAGTTTCAACTATGAATGTGCCTGTAAACCGCTTTCTGGAAGAGACGTTACTCTGAAACACGTAGCTGGCTGTCTTAAATTGATGCCTTTGATCTTATCAACATGACATTAATTATGGATTTTGCTAAATTGGCTTGCAGCATGCTACTTGTTGGACTGAAAAGTTCTGTTATTTAACAATCTTTAAATACAGCATCAAAGACTTAAACATTGCATGTGAAGGTTAACATTCTAAAATTACTTTTGCATGACTGAGAAACCACATCCAATGATATTGTTTAAAGCCAACTCCATCCTGTCGTGCTATAAAGTGTTATGACATAAGGAAGGCGACAACACTTTTTAGGAACTTACTGTTTTGTAGATCTCATGCCACTACTCACCTCCTTTAACCCAGGCTACTGGTGATGCCCAACTAATTCTTCCTTGTTTCAATCATTTTGGGCAGGCTTTCTCAGCCAGGGTTCTGTGGAACCCTAGGGTTCCTCCAGAGCAGTGGTTCTCAACTCCGGTCCTCGGGCCCCCCCAACAGGCCAGATTTTAAGTATTACCTTGGGGAGATGCAGACTAGAATACTGCAATCACTGAGCAGTAAAATTCTATCACCTGTGATGTATTTCAGTTATCCTGCAAACCTGGCCTGTTGGGGGGGCCCGAGGACCGGAGTTGAGAACCACTGCTCCAGAGCAACCTTTCCTCAACCTTTTTACTCCAAAGGAACCCTTGAAATAAAATACAATTCTCAGGGAACCCCTGGTCAAATTAATGAATTGGCGGAAAGAATGCACCTTACTTTGGGTGGTCCATGGGAAGAATGCCTCCCCCTTACTGTGGTGGTCAGACAGCTATAAAGATCATTGTTGTCATTCTCCTGGCTCTCTTAGATGACAAGGGTTCTAGACCTATGCAGAGATCATCAGATGGGAAGTCAATCAGCCACAGCTCAAGGAGCCCCTAGCAATTTCTTTATGAACCAGGGTTCCACAGATCCCTGGTTGAGAATGGCTGCTCCAGAAGCTGCTAGAGGTTATTTGTTGAGTGACAGATTGATATCCCACCTACAATAGCTAGCCCATGTAAGTACCACATTTCCTACTTACAGGCAATGTAAGGGATCACTTCTGATCACCAGTGTAATGAAAGCTTTTATCCACTTACCACCAATGTAAAGAAGTATAGAACCCTCCCAGATAGGTGCTAGGATTAAGTAAATTTCGGTCTGGCTCACTGTATCCAGTGGAGCTGCTGTTTTGTTGTGAGGTAAATTAAGTGTTAATCAGTACAGCTGTGTTGTTTATTCTGGCCTTTTCTCATGCTGCAGGTTTGATTGCTCTCTCTGCTTAATGGAGAACTGTGAATTTCTCTAGAACATGGGTGTAGAGAAACACAAATGGGCAGCATGAATATTTATACAGCCATGGCAAATATCCGGGAAGTGGCACAGTTGGATGCTGGGAGTATGTATAGACACAGAGCTTCCAGGTCTTTTCTCTATAGGAAAGGAACACTGCCTAAATTGGGTTTGCTTGCCCCCTTAGGCTATCCTGCCATGTGCCTGCAAGGTGCTGAGGCCTCAGGTGGGCAACTTGAGGGCCTACTTTACTGAAGTTGCAAGAGAAGCTGACTGAGGGACTTCTTGTCTGAAGATCTAGTCTGGTTTCACAGGAAAAAGGGCTTTGCAGGAATGTTGGAAGGAGGCAACCAACTTTCCAAGGACATCTCATGAGTACAGACTGCTATAAGATATCTTAGCGACTGAGGGATTTTGCCAACCCTCTGGTGTAAGGGAGCCAGCTGTGTGTTTGTGGAAAGAGGGCATCGACTGGTGTCCTGAAGAACTCTGTCTAATTCTCTGTGAAGGGACTCCTCTCTAATTTATTTTGTGCCTTTAGCTAATTCTACTTCAAAGTCAAGTCCACAGTCTTGTTTTACAAAACTTTGCTTGCAGTTCTACAGAAGAAAGTATCCAGTCTTCAATTAGTCCATAGTTCTTTTGGAGTATCCCACTCAATTCCCCAACACCAAAATAACACCCCTGGACAGCTTATTGAGCCAAAGAGTGACTGTTACTGTGTGCCACTAATGTAAGTGGATCTTACAATTTTCACAGTCTGCATTTTTAGCCGTTATTATTTATTTTCATAATTAATACTAATTTATATAAAAAGGCAAAATAATTTGTTGTCAAATAATTGGCTTTGGGTGCTAAATAAAGGTATGCCATATTATTTTTTTAATGCTTTCAACAGCTGCTGAGACCTGAAAACTGAAAATTACCTTAAGGGTAAAAAAGATGATAAATGTTTCATTAGGGCAGTGGTTCTCAACTCCAGTCCCCGGGACCCACCAACAGGCCAGATTTTAAGTATTACCTTGGGGAGATACAGACTAGAAAACTGCAATCACTGAGCAGCAAATGATATCACCTGTGATGTATTTCAGTTATCCTGCAAACCTGGCCTGTTGGGGGGTCCCGAGGACTGGAGTTGAGAACCACTGCATTAGGGGAACATTTATACAGAGAGGGTATCTCACTAATGCACCTTGCTATACACCATAATGTTGGTTCACACTGTTGCCTTCATTTTACCTATTCATAAAATATGTCTCCAGTGTGGAGCCTGTGGTGTCCCACAGGATTTTCGCTGCTTAATCGCTTTGATAGGTCACATGACTGGGC
Organism: Glandirana rugosa; assembly: GCA_018402905.1. Lineage (NCBI taxonomy): Eukaryota > Metazoa > Chordata > Amphibia > Anura > Ranidae > Glandirana > Glandirana rugosa. The sequence goes on from BLSH010489184.1 coordinate 2,307,705, forward strand.
TCTTCTAACTTTTGTTTTACCTGCATCAATACAGCATGCTGCTAAGCACATCTTTAAAGAACATCTCTGTGCTTTATAAATCTGTGCTTTTATTTTCTTATCTTTCGGCTTTAACAAACTTGGCCATTAGAAGGTTGAGTCAAACCATTTGCCACTGACAGGGGTGCTTAGAATTGTTAGCTTTTATTTATTTATATAAATCTAAAAAAAAAAAAAACTATCTGTTAGTCCCTCTAACACTGCCCTCTCCCAAGACTGACAATGCTACTATCCAAAGGTGTCTTCATTGTTCCTCCAGAGTGTTGACAGGATGTGTGTTATAGGTCGAATCACCAGGTGAAAATAAAGGAAAAAAAAAACCAGAACTAATACAACTATCACGTTTAAAGGGTTAGCTCACCATTTTAGAGAAAAAGAAAAAGTGAACGAACACCCTACACCATCCTTATCCCCCTGGTACCCCCTTTGTTTGTGATGAGCTGTCAGTGCCCATGCGGACAGCAGTCCCGGGATGTGAAATCCTTGTTTGTCTCCATCATCTTTTTGCAGCACTTCCAGGATGGATCAGAGCAATACTCTGTGCTGGTACTGACTAATCAGAAGCACTCTGATTCATCCCAGAAGCACTGCAGAAAGAAGAAAGAGAAGAGAAGGGATTTAACATATTTGGTTTTCGGTTTTATACCACTTTAAGTTGATCACAAACCACCCCCTCCAGAAAAAACAAATACAATACAAACTAACAACCTGGCAAAGGACATTTAATTTTGTTTATCCAACCAGCAAAGCCAGGTATTGTTCTGACTACAGGCTCCTGTGAATTTAAAATATAACTAAAGGCAAAACTTTTTTTTTGGTTTTGGATAGAGTGGAGAGAGATTAGAATGCTTGTCAATTTTTATTGCTGTCTGTGCCCCTGTTAAGGAGAGTCACACTCTCTATTTGTCCTATTTACCATTATTATTGAAAGTGAAAGTAAAGAAAATCCCAAATTTTGGGTTGTCCCCAGAAAAGTAATAGATGGGAAATCTTACAATGGGGACACTAGTTCTGGTGACCCAGAGGGCTCCAAGGAATTCCCTTAAAGAGGTGTTCCAGCCTGAGAAAAAAAATAACAGTCAGCAGCTACAAATACTGTAGCTGCTGACTTTTAATACATGGACACTTACCCATGCTTCCCAGCTGTCCCTGATTTCCCTGAGCACTTGTGGGTTTATAACCAGTCCTTTTTTGTACAATTCTCCATTAAGAGGGCGTGGCAGGGGGCGTGTCCTATGCCTGCATACTTTTGCTAATAGGTGTCCCTTATTCCCATTTCAGAAAGTTGGGAGGTATGCTTACTTGTCCAGGGAGCCCGCAATGTCGGCACCACAGCCGGGTGCTGTCGCCGCCATCTCCACTAGGGGAAACCAACAATGAAGCCTTTCAGTTTCACAGCCGGTACCCTACTGCGCATTAAGCGAAGCTTGCTACGCTTTCTAATTGGCCCGAAAGTGGGGGAAGGAGGAGGGGGCTGAACTTCCGAGGGATGGCGCCGTGGTGCCGTCTTCAGAAGTGGGGAAGAGGGACCTGTCAAGCAGGTACCCGTTCCCCCCTCCCCCTGAAAAGGGCCTAATGTGACACCGGAAGGGGGGAGGAAGCAAATAAGCAGAGGTTCCAATTTTGGCTGAAACTTTGCATTAATTTGCAGGGATTTCCTCTCACTTCCTGTTTGGCTATGGGACAAGAAGTGAAGGGAAATCCCCACAATGGGACACAGATGGCAAAAAAAAATCTGACAGGGGTTATAACCCTCCCTTACTCTCTCCCAAATGAAAAAGCTAATATTTAGAAATGCTACCGTGCTTAGGAGGAATCCATCACCACTCTATAGCAGTGGCGGCTGATGTTTTTTTTTGGGGGGGGCAGCAAACAATCCACCCCCGGGTGTCTCACGGTCGGTCGATCCCCCAGCCCCGCACTTACCCCATCTAGGTTCCGGGTGGGCAGCGCTCCTATGGGCAGGAATCTCCTCCTCCTCTGCATCACAGCGGCTTCCACTGTGCGTCTATTCCCCCCTCCTCCTAGGCATCCAATAGGATTTCCCGTCCTTTCAGCCAATCGGGTGACGGGTCTCAGAACCCGCTTGCTTCCTGATGGGAGGAGGATCAGTGTGAGAATAGCAAATTTTTATTCGCTATTGTCACACAATTGGGTGGGCTCGGAGCATAGTGTGCCCTGAGCCCACCCAGTTTGAAGCCTATTAGAGCCTCTGGCTCTAATCACATGCTTCCAAAACCCCCCCCCCCATATTGTAATTCATGCGTCCGGCGTCCTGCAGGTAAATTAGGGGGCCGGATGCATGACTAGGGGGGCCATGCCTGTGCGCCCCTAATGGACAGGCCATCACTGCTCTATAGTAAGAAAGCTGCTTTTTCTAAAAACAAGTTTATTTCCACCATTACACCACAAAAGTGCCTAAAAAAAGAGCATCACTCAAACAGAGATAAATAACACTGCAGCTTGCAGAAGAAAATACTATTCTGTGCTGCCTATTTTTGTCTCCTGCACGCCCTCCATCACCAGCACGGCCCCTTTGCATCCTCAATGCTGTAGCATGCATACTATGTTATTAATGTTAATGAGTGTGCTCATTAGGACACAGCTCAGTCCTTTATGCTTTGCAAAATCTGTCCACAGCCTACACAATTATTCTGAAAACTGCTGTTCTGCCCACATGTAATCGTTCCTTAGCCAAATCTCTGACTAATAGTATTTTAGCAGTTATTTTCAGTTCAGGCTCCTCGTTTCCATACACAGAGTCATCATTATTCTTAAGCAAAGGATTCAGGCTTTGTAATGCTTTAATGGATGCTGATGTACAGTAAATGATATTAAAAAAATATCGACCGCGAGAGGCCGTGAAAGCTCCGTCTAATCTGTGCCTGCGGACGCGCTGATAAAAACGTACATTAGGGCGTCTTACAGTAAGAAGGATCATTGTTCGGCAACGTGATGGCTCTCTATGGGCAGCGATATATTTCAAGGAATCAAAAGTGTTCAGGATAACTAAAGGGAAAAGTTTTCTTTTTTTTAATTTTGGATAGGATTGTGAGAAGTGTAATGTCGCTGGGATTGAGAGTGTCACCAGAAAAGAAATAGAGAGGAAATCTTCCACGTCAGATCTAGCACCTGACAGCTCCAGGTCTGGGGCGTGCGGGTGCGCCACCGGAGACCCCCCCCCCGCTGTGACTGGGCACAGCAGGAGCCAATCAACCGCTCCAGCGTTCAGGAGATAGGCAGAATGGCAGTCTGAATATGTAAACAAGGCAGATTGTCATTCTTTGAGAGGGGAATGTGATGACCCTGTGTTCCTGCTAAGCAGAAACACGGATCTTTACATTCCCCCAAGTCAAAGCCCCCCCACAGTTAGCAATCACTCCTAGGGAACACATTTAACCCTTTGATTGCCCAAGATGTTAACCCTTTCCCTGCCAGTGTCATTAGTACAGTGACAGTGCATTTTTTTAGCACTGATCACTGTATTAGTGTCATTGGTCCCCAAAAAGTGCCAAAAGTGTCAGTTAGGCATCCGATTTGTCCGCCGCAATATCGCAGTTCCGCTATAAGTTGCTGATCGCCGCCATTACTAGTACATTTAAAAAAAAAAATAGATAAAAACACCCAATAGTTTGTAGACGCAATACATTTTGTGCAAACCAATCAATATAGGCTTATTGGGATTTTTTAAACCAAAAATATGTAGCAGAATACATATTGTGCTAACCTGATGAAGAAATTTAGATTTTTTTTAAAATTTTTTTATTGGGGATGTTTTATAGCAAAAAGTAAAAAATATTGTTTTTTTTAAAAAATTGGCCGTCTTTTTTTGTATATAGCGCAAAAAATAAAGACCGCAGAGGTGATAAAATACCACCAAAAGAAAGCTCTATCTGCGTGAAAAAAAGGACATTTTTTGGGTACAGCATCGCACGACCACGCAATTGTCAGTAAAAGTAACGCAGTTCTGTATCGCAAATAATGGCCTTGTCATGAAGGGGGGGTAAACCTTCTACACCTGAAGTGGTTGTAAACCCTCACATATACTCAGTAAAGTGATTAGCCTCAGACAATACACAGAGATGAAACAAATCATCTTACATAAGTTGTACCTGTTTATCTGCAGCAACCCGTTCTGTACAGCCTTCTACTACACATAGATGAAAGGGTTTCTCTAATCAGTAGAAAGCAGGGGGTGAGGATCTGTGGTCCAACCCATTGCAGGGCTGGAGCACAGAGCATAATCTGAGAGCTGATTGGAGGAATGTGACACACCCCCTTCTCTTCACAGGCTCAGAGAAAAGGGTAAGGACCCTTTCACACAGGCAATTCGATGAGGTCCGTCTGTCAGTTTTTCACGTGGACCTGATCGGTAGACATGTGCAATTCATTTTGTTTCAAATTGTTTTTTCAACTAAATCTGAAAAATTAATTAATTTGGAAATAATCTAATTAACAAAAATTAGTTCAACACATTTTTCCTGAAATTCGAAAATTCTGAAATTTGAAAATTCTAAATCCGAACCTCGAAAATTCTGAAATTCAGAAATCTGAAAATCTGAAAATAAAAACAAAAATCCGAAATAACTAACTTATAATAGCTATTACTAACTATGAAATTATAGGTATTGGAATTCCCTTTCAAATCTGGCATTTAGTGAACGTAACAAATACAAATTTATCCGAAGTTACGAATTACCTGAAATAAAGAATGCCGCATCTAAACGAATGGAACGTAACAAATTTAAAATAATAATTAATAATAATAATAAAAACTTTTTTATTATTATTTATTATTATTATTCATTTGGTACGCTCCATTCATTTAGATGCGCCATTCATTATTTCGGATAATTCGTAACTTTGGATAAATTCGTATTTGTTACGTTCACTAAATGCCAGATTTGAAAGGAAATTCCAATACCTATAATTTCATAGTTGGTTATTATTAGTTAGTTCGTTTTCAGATTTTCGAATTTTCCGATTTTTGTTCTTATTTTCCAATTTTTGAACTTTCAGGTTTTCGAATTTCCGAATTTTTGAATCTTTGAATCTCTGAATTTGCGAATTTTTATATTTTTCTGAAGTTCGAAGTAACGAATTTTAAACCATAACGAATGACCCAAAAAAAAAATGAATGAAACGAAAACGAACACATTTTTTGTCAGTGCACGTGTCTACTGATCGCAAGGTCCATGCATCCCTATGGACAGGCAAACATCCATTTGCACCTGTCCTATTCCATTCAGGTGGATGGGATTGGAGACGTATGTGGCACGCAAGTAAAGGGCGCCCACTATAAAGGGAACCTGTCACTTTTAGGGCCCATTGACACCTTTGCAGTTACAGCACAGTATGCGATGTGTTAACATGCGCTGTGTTTAGGCAGTCCATTCAAAATAAATGTACCGTGTACCATATCTGGCGGCACATCATATTGAAAATTAGTGCGTTGCTGTGCTACAACGTTCACTTATAGAATCATGTGTGTGTAGATGGAATATGTAAACAGGGATTTGTGTTGCATATGAATGGATAATTAAATCTTTTCACAATTTATTGTGTGAACGTTCTCAACTTATTTAGTAAATCAGCCCTTTTGTCTCTGACAATGGTGGTTACTAGTACAAGTAGTGTGGTGAATCGCCCCATGGACAACAAGAAAAACTTAAAGTGGTTGTAAACCTCTGAAATTAAAAATGAATAAAGCACATCCCTCTATAGTGTGCACTTGCCTCAATCCAAAGAACCAAGTGTAATGTCTGTCTGATTTATCCTTTTTCTGCTATCTGTATGAGTCACTTCTGACAGGCCAGGAGACATCTCCACCCCCCCAACACACAGCAGTTGATTGACAGTCTCAGCTGTGCATATCGTCCAATGAGACTGTGTAGAGGGGGGGTGGTGTCCATTCCCTCTACTCAGGTCTCAGATTACATTCCGCTCCCTGCTCTATGCTGTGCAGCAGCGACGGCCCGCCGGACGCATAGAGTTCTACTGGGTTTTTTTTTTTGCAAAGCACATGATCAGAGCCGGAGACTCTAATTGGCTCAAAAAAGGGTGGGCTCGGACCACTGCGACCTGAGCCCGCCCATTTTGTGACAATAGCAAATCATCATTCACTATTGTCTTCCTGCTTCTGCTCCTGGCCAATCAGGACAGGAAGTGGGTCCTGAGACCGGGCTGGCCGGGAGGAGAAGCGACTAGATTGGCCGGGAGGAGAAGCCGGGGAAGCCACCGAAGACCTGGATGGGGTAAGCGGGAGGGCTAGCAAGGCTGGAGAGTGGGCGAGTGGGGCTGCTACCCCCCAAAATGCCACTGCTGTGCAGTATGTGATTAGAACGCCAATCCCCTGTCTTCTGGAGCTCAGAGATTCTCTGCAAAATGTGTGCTTTAGGAGGGTGTAGAGGAGAGAGGGCAGCAGATATACAGGTACAACTTATGTAGGAGGATTTGTTTCATCTCTGTGTGTTAGCTGAGGCCAATCACTTCTCTGGGTACATGTAAGGGTTTACAACCACTTTAACAAAGCGAAACCCTTCCTTCTCTACCCAAATGCCATTACATACACTTTATAAGAAGCACGTAAATGTACACACCATAGATTTAAAATCAATGCCAATGGGCTTTTCTTCCTTTGCCTTCAATGAAACGCTGTTTAATCTGTTCATGCTTCATGAGAATTGCATAGTCAGAAAATATAAGTATTGTGCATTATGGTTAATTACCGGAACGCTTGGAATATAATGCTCTAATTTCCTCTAGTGCCTCTAATTTCTAATTCACACTTGAAGCATCTTCTTCCCATGTAAGACCTATGGGAAGCAACTAAAAAGTGGAACTGAACTCAAGAACTGAAGATTTGCTATGGAATAGGGAACTTTTAAAAAATGTTAACTGTGCCTAAGCAGTACCCTGAAAAATCTTTTTGTCTGGAATTGCTCCTGAAAAATAGAAGTTCAACTTTGGTAAAGATACAGTACTGCGCTACTTTAACTGACAATTGCGCGGTTTTCCCGCAAATAGCGCTTTATTTTGGTGGTATTTGATCACCTCTGCGGTTTTTGTTTGCGCTACATACATAAAAAGACCAACAATTTTGAAAAAAAAACCCAATAGTTTTTACTTTCTGCTATAAAACATTCCCAATAAAAAAATGTAAAAGAAAAATCATATTTCTTCATCAGTTTAGGCCAATATGTATTCTGCTACATGTTTTTGGTTAAAAAAAATCCCAATAGGTGTATATTGACTGGTTTGCGCAAAAGTTATAGCGTCTACAAACTATGAGATATTTCTATCTATTTAAAAAAAAATGTACTAGTAATGGCGGCGATCAGTGACTTATAGCGGGACTGTGATATTACAGCGAACAAATCGGACGCCCAACTGACACTTTTTGGGGACCAAAAATGTAGCAGAATGCATATTGGCCTAAATTGATGAAGAAATTAGAATTTTTACATTTTTTTATTGGATATGTTTTATAGTAGAAAGTAAAAAAATATTGTTTTGTTTTTTTCAAAATTGTCAGTCATTTTTTGTTTATAGCACAAAAAATAAAAACCGCAGAGGTGATGAAATACCACCAAAAGAAACCTCTATTTGTGGGAAAAAAGGGACAACAATTTTATTTGGATACAACATTGCACGACCGTGCAATTGTCAGTTAAAATAACGCAGTTACATATTGCAAAAAACGACCTGGTCATGAAGGCTTGTAAACCTTCCGGGGCTGAAGAGGTTAAACCACTTCACATACAGGGCAAATTTTCAAAATGTTTCACACATGTTAAAATCGACATTTTCTGCAATAAAACCCCCAAACAGTTACATATTTTCTGAAAGAAGAGGCCCTGGAGAATAAATTGGTGGCAGTTGCAATTTTTTTTATGTTGCATACTATTTGCGCAGATGTTTGTGTTTTTAGGAAAAAATACGCTAAAATAAATTTTGGTGCACACAAACACTATATCATACCCATTGTTTTGGTAAAATAAAAAAAATGGGGTCATGTCAAGTAAACCCAACATGTTAAGTCTTACAATTGGTAAAAAATGACGGCATCCAAAACTGTCTATAGGCAACGCTTTAAAATCCTTTACAGGCCAAGTCATTTTAGAGTTACAGTAGTTGTGACCATAATTAAAAAAAAAAAAAAAAAAAGAAGCATGTCATACTTACCTGCTCTATGCAGTGGTTTTGCACAGAGCAGCCCTGATTCTCCTCTGCTGGGTCCCTTGTTGAAACTCCTGGCTCCTCCTCCCTTGCTATAGGGGCACTGTTGCTCGATCCCAGGCTGAGCCCTGTGTGTCCATGGACAGAGCATGGCTCAGCCCTGCCCCCCACTTTCTCCTCACAGGCTGTGATTGACAGCAGCAGAAGTCAATGGCTCTCACAGCTACCGCTCCTTCCAGTTGGGAGAGAGAATTCAGAGAGAGGCGCTGCTCTCTGCCATTGCACTGGATTGAGAACGGCTCTTAGGTTATTAGGGGGGCTGGGGGGATCTGGACGTTTTTTTTTACATAATGCATAGGGGTGCTTTGCTACAGCTGGGACCTCGATGAACATATTGAACAAACTATGTGATAGCATGGACAGGTGACAGGTTTCCTATAAAGAAACATCAGGGGTCTAGTAGAAGACCACTAATGTGTCCTCTGCCCAAGCACAGGACTGTGTGACAAAAGGGGCAGCTACTCCTAGCTCCTGGATCACTTTCCATATTTCTCTCATGAAAAGCTTCCTTGAAAATAGATTAATGCTATCAAGCATTAAAGTGTTTGTTACCCTGAAAAAATAAATTAATTAATTTTAAAAAAAGGATCCTTTTCCCTTAAAGCATGTTATACAGCACAGTGCTTGTGCTGTGCAATTTGGCCCCCTGTATCACCTGAAATACCTGACTGATCCTGCCTGGTTCTGCCCTCCCCCCTGTAAACTGACAACAGTTTATCATGGCTGCTGAGCCCTGACACCGTGGTCAGTTTACGGGCCTGCCACCTCTGTCATCTGCAGCTCTCCTCTGTCCTCTCTTCTCCACAATATCTATATATTCTCCTGCTCTATAATCTACACTGATATGTGAATACTTCCAGGCATGCTATATGTGCTATATGTGCTCTTCCCTTTCCATTGGCCAGTAAGTTTGCCAACCCAAGTGATGGGCCAATAAAAATTTGAGGGAGGTGGGAATGGGCCAGCCTGCTTTGGTGATCCCATATCTGGGAGGCCTGGAGTTCAGAGCTCCTGCTGTAGCAGAAGGCAGCTGTTGATGCACAAAGCTACCAGTGGTGATACATTTTAGTCCTAGAGACAGTTTGGACAGTGCTAACAGATGTACATTAATACAAAAATAAATTTGGCATACCAGTTATTAAAGTGCATCTATAACCAGGAAGTGAGAAGAAAACTCTCCAAAATAAGTTAGATCCTCCATAGGACAGTTGTCACTGGAGCAAACATCCCAGTTGGAAGATTCCCTCTCTATTCCTGTTTTGGGAACAATTTAAAAATTTGGATTTGCTTTCAATCTTGATGTTAATGATCACTAGGCTCACTAGAAGGCAAATCTTTCCCAAAAACGTTGGGCTTCACATACAATTAAACATAGAATATAATTGGGAACTATAGTAGGTAGTGTGGAACAAACAGCCGAGACAGAAATGCACTGGCTCAGCAGCAGTGTCCATGGAAATTTTTTTGTTTGCAGTGCCCACAATCTAGCAATGTAGACAGTGCACTATTATTATTATTATCATTATCATTATTATACAAGATTTATATAGCGCTAACAGTTTACACAGCTCTTTACAATATAAAGGGGATAGTACTATTACAATACAGTTTGAATACAGAAGGAATAGGAGGGCCCTGCTCATGGAGCTTACAATCTAAAGGGAGGAGGTTGATCTGGTGGAGGTGACTGAAATACAGTTCTTAGGTGGAGGTGGGATAGAGAGAGAGAATAGCAGGGGCCCAAGGATGGAGCATTGGAGTACACCAACAGAAAGTGGAAGAGGAGCAGAGAAGATGGTGTTGTTTGTGACACTGAAAGTGTGCTGAGATAAGTAGGAGGAGAAGCAGGAAAGAGCACAATCAAGGAGGCTAAGGGAGTGAAGTTTATTGAGGAGAAGTGGGTGGTCAACTGTGTCAAAAGCAGCAGAAAAGTCTAAGAGTATGAGTATGGAGTAGTGGCAGTTAATAGGTCATTGGTGACTTTTAGTAGGGCAGTCTCAGTGGAAGGTTGAGAACTGAAGCCAGACTGTAGGGGACCGAGAAGGTTATTGTCAGTGGGGTAGCAACTCATGGAGTTGGTAACAGTAATTGTGAGGGGCAGGGTCCAGGGGACAGGTGGTGAGGTGGGCTGTGGAAAGGGGCATGGCAACTTCCTCAGTGGTGACAGGGTTAAAGGAGGAAAGTATTGGGTGTGGTGTTGGACCTGGTGTGTTGGTTGGGGGAGAAAGCTGGATGCTGGATATCTTTTGTTTTTGAAATGATTGCCAATATCCTGGGCAGAAAGCAAGTTGGTGGGTGGAGACAGTGGGGGTGAAGTAAGGAATTAAGAGTAGAAAAGAGTTGACGGGATTTGGATAAGAGGGTTTGGATGAAAGTGGTGTAGTAGGTTTGTTTAGCAGTATGGAGGCAGGAGTTGTATTTGAGAATGGCAGATTTGTAGAGGGTAAAGTCTTGTAGGGATTTAGTTTTACACCAAGTTAGTTTTACGCTCAAGTGCACGGCTGCGTCTCTTGAGACTTCTGGTGTCGTCTGTTTGCCAGGGCTGTAGCAAGTGAGGCCTGGTTCTACGTGTAGAGAGAGGAGCGAGTGTGTCCATTGAGGATGACAGTATGTTGTTGTAGACAGAAGTGATCAGGTCTGGGCAGGACAGGGGTGCGATTTTATCATAAAGGCAATCAGTAGCAGAATGAAGAAGAGAAGGGTTGAGGTGGCAAAGGTTCCTACGGTTAACTGTTTGCAGGTTGGTGGCATGGGAGGTAAGAGACAGGGAGAGTGTGAAACTGTTTAGGTTGTGATCAGAAAGAGGAAAATGGGTGTTAGAGAGTGCAGAGGTGGGAGAATATGTGGTTGCAAGTGTTGCCATTGGAGTGAGTGGTGGTTTGTGTCCATTTTCTTAGGTTAAAAGAGGAGGTTATGTTTAGTTGAGAAGTGACTAAAATGTTAACATTGATCGGACCATGTGGAGAAGTCATCGAGAAAGCGTGACACTGGGACAGGAGGCCATCAGGCAAACTGGGGAAAAAAATGAATGCAGCGGGAAAGAACAGAGGGAAAGAAAGGGAGGTGTAGGAACCTGGAAGGTGCTTTGTGAGGAGAGGAGAAGTCCAACTCCGCCTCCTTTTTGTCTGCTGGATCTGGGTGAGTCTAGAGGGGGTCACCATGGGAGAGGGTAGATGGAGAGGCAGTGTCAGATTCCTGGAGCCAGGTTTCAGTAATAGCAAGTAGATTGAAGGAGTTGGAGAGGAAAAGGACATTGACAGAGGCAAGTTTTTTTACAGACTGAGTGGGTATTTCAGAGGTACACATAAGGGAGAAGGGGGGCTGACTCATGGAATCAGGGGAATTTTAAAGGAAAGTTAGGGTGAGGGCCAGAGAAGGGAGACTGGGGGTGAGAGTTAGCTGGTGGAGGGCCAGGGTTTGGGGCAATATCCCCAGAAGTTAGGAGTAACAGGAGGATGAAGATGGTAAGGTGAGAGTGGGATTTATGAGGGCAGGTGCTTCAATGAATTGGAAGTGGTGACATTGTGTGGGCTCAGAAAGAGCAGGAGGTGAGTGCAGTAATATTGAGGGGGCAAAAGTGAGGGGGATATGTACACTTTGTGGGGGGAGTGGGGAGGGGGGGCTAAAGAGATTAGAGTTTGAGGAGAGAGGGCATTATTGCAGAGAAGATGATTAGTATGATGGAGGTTGGAGAGAAGGGGAAAAAATAAGACTGGGAGGAAGGAAAAAAAAATAAAAGGGAACTTCAAGACAACTTGGCGTGGAGCACTAATGTTTGTGCTTGCTGTTGTAGAAGTGGCTTAGTTAAACTTCCATGTTAAAAGTGCAAGACTAACTTCACAAGCCGCCCTAAGCACAGCACTGAACTGAATTTATACTGGGATGGGGTAGGGGGAGGTTAAACAATTATTCAATTAAGAGTTAATAAAACAGACACATGGTGAAAGTGGAGGTTTTCTGCCCTAAGGCTGGGTTCACACTAGTCTGAGAATCGGACCGACATTAGGAGCACAAGTCGCATTATATCACAAAATCAATGATTCCCTATGAGAGCCGTCTTAACTGGTCCGACACAAGTCGTA
>BLSH010489184.1:2336605-2353263 GCA_018402905.1 Glandirana rugosa
CCTGTAAAAGTGAATCCCCACATGAGTGAAAACAACGGTCGTCAAATCTGTAATTACTGACACGCAACTCAATAAAACTCCCCTGTCGTGTAAATGTGACAATATGTTCGACATGTGAGTGATGAAATGTAACATCGTTTCACAGTAAAGAAGTCACAACAGTGTACTTTTCTATCTTATTTTATAAATGTTTTTACACTCCCCACATGAGTGAAGACACTCTATGACACATATATCGATATATATATATATATATATAGATAAAATGACATTTCATTTCTAAATGTCACTTTTGCTGTAGGAAATCCTATAGCAAGAATAAAAAACAATATATGCACACACAATATATATAGATATATATATATATATATATAGCTATATACACAGTATCTCACAGAAGTGAGTACACCCCTCACATTTTTGTAAATATTTTATTCTATCTTTTCATGTGACAACACTGAAGAAATGACACTTTGCTACAATGTAAAGTAGTGAGTGTACAGCTTGTATAACAGTGTAAATGTGCTGTCCCCTCAAAATAACTCAACGCACAGTCATTAATGTCTAAACTGCTGGCAACAAAAGTGAGTACACCCCTAAGTGAAAATGTCCAAATTGGGCCCAAAGTCTCAATATTTTGTGTGGCCACCATTATTTTCCAGCACTGCCTTAACCCTCTCAGGCATGGAGTTCACCAGAGCTTCACAGGTTGCCACTGGAGTTCTCTTCCACTCCTCCATGATGACATCACAGAGCTGGTGGATGTTAGAGACCTTGTGCTCCTCCACCTTCCATTTGAGGATGCCCCACAGATGCTCAATAGGGTTTAGGTTCAAAGACGTGCTTGGCCAGTTCATCAGCTTCTTTAGCAAGGCAATGGTCATCTTGGATGTGTGTTTGGGGTTGTTATTATGTTGGAATACTGCCCTGTGCCCTGTCTCCGAAGTGAAGAGATCGTGCTCTGCTTCAGTATGTCACAGTACATGTTTGGCAAACTGTAGCTCCCCAGTGCCGGAAGCACTCATGCAACCCCTGACCATGACTCTCCCAACACCATGCTTGACTGTAGGCAAGACACACTTGTCTTTGTACTCCTCACCTAGTTGCCGCCACACACGCTTGACACCATCTGAACCAAATAAGTTTATCTTGGTCTTATCAGACCACAGGACATGATTCCAGTAATCCATGTCCTTAGTCTGCTTGTCTTCAGCAAACTGTTTGCGTGCTTTCTTGTGCATCATCTTTAGAAGAGGTTTCTCTCTGGGATGACAGCCATGCAGACCAATTTGATGCAGTGTGTGGCGTATGGTCTGACCACTGACAGGCTGACCCCCCCCCCCCCCTCTTCGACCTCTGCAGCAATGTTGGCAGTACTCATACGATAGGATATGATGCTGAGCACGTGCACTCGGCTCCTTTGGTCGACCATGGCGAGGTCTGTTCTGAGTGGAACCTGTCCTGTTAAACCGCTGTATGGTCTTGGCCACCTTGCTGCAGCTCAGTTTCAGGGTCTTGGCAATCTTCTTATAGCCTAGGCCATCTTTATGTAGAGCAAAAATTCTTTTTTTCAGATCCTCAGAGTTATTTGGTCGGAGTACAGTTAGGATAGGTTGTGCATGTCTAGTCATCAGAGAAGGCAGCGGGCATCATGATTGACAATGGATATACAATGAGGGACTTTTTTTGGGATTCTTATTTCTCTAATAAAGGTTACAACTTTTTTTTTGTGAAGGAGTCGGGATACTATATACCCCATATTAATTTATATAGGGGGCAGTATCTGGGGGCCCTATTATTAAGGGGCTTCCAGATTCTGAAAAGCCAGACTCCCACAACCACCAGACATGGTTATGGGGAAGATGCTCTTAAACTCATCAAAATGGGAATAAGGCATCCCTGATGTTGAAGGCATGTGGCCTTTACTGGCCAGTCGGGCTGCATCAGAGAACAATGGGGTGGCCCCTAAAAGTCGTACATCTAGGTGTCCTGAAGTGATGAATAGAGTGGTAACCTCAGCCTGGACTCCAACCAGGCCATGCCCCCAACGTGTTTCACTCCGCCCCCCGGAGCTTAGTCATGGGGACTGTCGGATTGAATACTTGAATTAATATGGATATAGTATGAATTTTTAGGGTGACCTCATGCGGTTTTTTTTTAATCCGTAATCCAAATGGTTTAATATGTATGTTGGGGGGACTATATACAGTATCTTACAAAAGTGAGTACACCCCTCACATTTTTGTAAATATTTTATTATATCTTTTCATGTGACAACACTGAAGAAATGACACCTTGCTGCAATGTAAAATAGTGAGTGTTCAGCTTGTATAACAGTGTAAATTTGCTTTCCCCTCAAAATACCTCAATACACAGGCATTAATGTCTAAACCACTGGCAACAAAAGTAAGTACACCCCTAAATGAAAATGTCCAAATTGGGCCCAATAAGCTATTTTCCCTCCCTGCTGTCATGTGACTCGTTAGTATTACAAGGTCGCAGGTGCGAATGGGGAGCGGGTGTGTTAAATTTGGTGTTATTGCTCTCACTCTCTCATACTGGTCACTGGAAGTTTAACATGGTACCTCATGACAAAGAACTTTCAGAGGATCTGAAAAAAGAATTTTTGCTCTACATAAAGATGGCCTAGGCTAACTGAAACTGAGCTGCAGCATGGTGGCCAAGACCATACAGCGAACAGGTTCCACTCAGAACAGACCTCCCCATGGTCGACCAAAGAAGTTGAGTGCACATGCTCAGCGTCATATCCAGAGGTTGTCTTTGGGAAATAGACATATGAGTGCTGCCAGCCTGTCATTGCTCAGACCATACACCGCACACTGCATCAAATTTGTCTGCTTAGCTGTCATCCCAAAAGGAAGCCTCTTCTAAAGATGATGCACAAGAAAGCCCACAAACAGTTTGCTGAAGACAAGCAGACAGAGGACATGGAATACTGGAACCATGTCCTGTGGTCTGATGAGACCAAGATAAACTTATTTGGTTCAGATGGTGTCAAGCGGGTGTGGTGGCAACCAGGTGAGGAGTACAAAGACAAGTGTGTCTTGCCTACAGTCAAGCATGGTGGTGGGAGTGTCATGGTCTGGGGCTGCATGAGTGCTGCTGGCACTGGGGAGCTACAGTTCATTGAGGGAACCATGAATGCCAACATGTACTGTAACATACTGAAGCAGAGCAAGATCCCCTCCCTTAGGAGACTGGGACGCAGGGCAGTATTCCAACATGATAATGACCTCAAATACAATTCCAAGACGACCACTGCCTTGCTAAAGAAGCTGAGGGTAAAGGTGATGGACTGGCCAAGCATGTCTCCAGACCTAAACCATATTGGGGCATTCTCAAATGGAAGGTCTCTAACATCCACCAGCTCCGTGATGTCATCATCAAGTGGAAGAGGACTCCAGTGACAACCTGTGAAGCTCTGGTGAATTCCACGCCCAAGAGGGTTAAGGCAGTGTTTGAAAATCATGGTGGCCACACAAAATATTGACTCTTTGGTGCCAAATTTGGACATTTTTTATGTAGGGGTGTACTCACTTTTGTTGCCAGCAGTTTAGAACCTAATGACTATGTGTTGAGTTATTTTTAGGTGACAGTAAATGAACACTGTTATACAAGCTGTACACTCATTACTTTACATTGTAGCAAAGTGTCATTTCTTCAGTGTTGTCACATGAAAAGATAGAATAAAATATTTACAAAAATGTGAGGAGTGTACTCACTTTTGTAAGATACTGTATATAGTCCCCCAACATACATATTAAACCCTTTAAGTCTGTTATGGATTTTTTTAAAAATACATGATGTCACCCTAAAAATTCATACTATATCCATATTAATCCAAGTATGCAGTCCGACAGTCCCCATGACTAAGCTCCGGAGGGCGGAGTGAAACACGTTGGGGGCATGGCCTGGTTGGAGTCCAGGCTGAGGTTACCACTCTATTCATCACTTCAGGACACCTAGATGTGTGACTTTTAGGGGCCACCCCATTGTTCTCTGATGCAGTCCGACTGGCCAGTAGAGGCCACATGCCTTCAACATCGGGGATACCTTATTCCCATTTTGATTAGTTTAAGAGCATCTTCCCCATGACCATGTCTGGTGGTTGTGGGAGTCTGGCTTTTCAGAATTTGGAAGCCCCCTAATAATAGGGCCCCCAGATACTGCCCCCTATATAAATGAATATGGGGTATATAGTATCCCGACTCCTTCACAAAAAAAAAGTTGTAACCTTTATTAGAGAAATAGGAATCACAAAAAAGTCCCTCGTTGTATATCCATTGTCAATCATGATGCCCGCTGCCTTCTCTGATGACTAGACATGCACAACCTATCCTAACTGTACTCCGACCAAATAACAGCTCTCTGAGCTTTCATCAGTTATATAAGGGAAGGGGCAGGGATAGTAGTGACATCATTGTCCAGATATTGCCAGTGGCCATGTTGGGGCAGTGATGTCATTGCTATCCTTACATTGTTGCTTAAGTGACAGGAATTCCTGTTGATGCCAGCAGTTCCGAGGGACATGGTGGGTACAAGCACCCACTGCTTCCTTGGGAACCAGTGATCGCAAATACATCTTCTATATATGATGCTCAGTTCCTGCCGAACAGAGCTGAATGGGCAAACGTTTTGGGCTGAACCTAGGTCTGTCAGCTCATCCCTAATAGATAGAATTCAAAATTTCACAAGACTCAAGAATCTGATAAACCCACGTCCAATAAAGTAGATCTAACTCAAATTCATATAGTGTCATTTTCAACATGAGCAGAAGTTTGCCCCTCCCCCCCTGCAACCTCCTGATACACGTCACAGGTCCCAGGAAGCTGCGGGTTTATTGGTGTGTTATTGCGGGATCCTTCCAGCACCCGAGCCCTGGCCCAAGGTAGGACACCCCCCAGACTAGGTGGCACCCCTTAGGGCTGTTGACAGCCTCCTTAGCACTTTCATCTCCATCTTCCACCCGACTGTCTCTGCTGGCATGGCCCATGTCTATTTGTGAAGTGGTCTCGGCCCCCTGCCAGCCTACCTCTGAGGATTGGCTGAGGCTCCATAAATATTTAAGGCAGCTCCTCCTAACCTCCACTCTCTAATTCTAGAAGATCCCCCAACCTTCCAGACCAAGGGAAGGCACCAGAGAGCTGGCAGGATGAGTCACCAAGCCCTGAACTTCAATAACCCTGACCCATATTCCATAGCTCAGGTTTAGTCCTGAGCTAAACTACAATTTACCTACTCTAACTTCTAGCACATACTAGAGGGTGTTACAATGGGTTATTCTTGCTGGCTGATTAGAGTTAGCACTGCATACATTTTATCCATGTATACATAGCTTCGCAAACAACATGTGGAAGCCGCACCAACATGCCAAGGTACTGCTGTAAAATTTGTGTATGCATCAAAAACCTCTGTTTTTTAAATAGTTTTCTGTTCTGAAGAAAAATATATATATATATGTATATGTGTGCATGAGATATGTGTGTGTGCTATATATAATATATCATACATATTATGTTGAAAATATGCAGGTTATTCACGGTACAGCACTAAAATAGCTCAGCAGAATTTGTGGTGAACACACCACCTGCTGGCTGCAGATAGTAAGCATTCATTAAATTGTACGTAAACTTAAACAACTCCAATCAATTCTAAAGTCCATGTTTACTTTTATTATTGAGTCTTTTTTATATCATCTGCATTCCAAAGCCCAAATACCTGTGCTGCTCGTAGTGTGGGAAAAGGTCCTTTAGCACCTAAGATGAAAATGGCAAAATGAGCTGTGAATTAATTCAGCAGCATATGTTGCAGATCCTACCCTTTTTGCAACCCCTCCTGCTGAAGAACCCAATGTGGTCGACTGTTCTGCCTACCCCTCAACCCAGCCCTGGCTACCCAAATTCCTTTTCTTTGCTGTCAATGTTATCTACAGGTTCATACCTATAGTGGCATTGCCAGACATGCTTAGTACTACCTTAATGGGAGCAGCAGGATGCATGCCAAAGCACAGCGAACCTTCAGTTATCCATAGTCCGCATGTAACATCACAGACTGGCATGCCCATGAGCAATCTCTGCCCCACCCCTGAGAGATCATGCAAGTAGAACGGAATAGCAAAGTGGCCATGTATAAAATTAGCAAAAAAATAAGGTATTTGCTATGTTTTGGTTTTTTTTTTTTGTTTTTACTTTTGTAATTTACTAATGCTTTTGGCTTGCAAAATATATTCGGATTGCTTTAAGTATTTCTAAAAAATAAGGGTTCACATACTGTATATTTTTATATTTCACATTGAATTGTCTAAACATTTTTTTTTTTTTAAATAAAGTCCTAAACATAATAAAAAAGATACGCACAATATTTCTAAACCTTGAAGGATATTGCCATTCCAGAAAAAAATGAATGTAATTTGGTGTTTCTAATTTATCATTAACATTTCCTAGGAATAAATCAGCCATTGTATCCATCTGTTTCAGCTGTTTGAAGTTATAACAGCTAGTTATCTATCCACTACAAAATGACCTGACATTGTGGATTATAAATTGCCACTTACTACTTAACGGATGTTTCAAAACCCCACTTAAATGGCTTGTTCACGCAGAGCAACTGCAAATCACCGCTCTCTGGCGAGGAAACAATTTCAGTGTCAGCTGTGGAAGATGTCAACATTTTTCCTGGACGGTATAAAATTATTGTGATGGATCAGGAATTGGATTCCGCAATGTCCGAACCCGGGACTCATCAAATGTTATATGGTAAGCAAAGTCGAAGAAGATTATGTTACTGGGAAAACATTACAGGGTTTTGACAACATTAGAGGAGAACACCAGCTTAAGTAAAAGGCAACTCTAACCAAAACCATTCAACACAAAGCTGAACAGTTCTAGATCAACTGTGAGATTAGGGTTCCGAGAATACAAATTCATGTTTCCTTTTGGTTAAAGCTTAATAAGAGGTGTTTATAAGAGGTGTTTATTAATTTATTTTTTAACCTGACAAAGGGATTTAAAAAAAGTGCTTAATTTTCTCCAAAATTTTGGTAAAAATGTCGGAATTCCAATAACATTTTTACAAAATGTATTGAATCAATAGGGACGATACAATTGTCAGCATCTGGATTTTTTATGCATACATGAGACTTTTCTTTTTCATCAGACTGCATTTTTCAGCCTGGTTTAGGTTTTTTTGGGCTATTCACCCCCGTTTTGAGTGTTTGGAGGATTTCACCGGATGGGGGAGGGTAGGACGGGGATTTGTGGGGAGATTAGGTGATAGGGTCCTCTTTTGGGACATTGGAGTGGGGGCAGGGTTCTCTGGGTGGGAGAATTGCTTGGGTGCACAGGGGTCAGGGCTGCTTGGAGGCTGAGGTTCCATTGCTTGGGTGCAAAGGGGTCAGGGCTGCTTGGAGGCTTAGGTTCCATTGCTTGGGTAGGACAGGGGTCAGGGCTGCTTGGAGGCTGGGGTTCCCTCTCCATGGGTTAGCTGACTGACTCAGTCAATGGGTTTGTGCTGTTTTTTTCGTACTTTTGATCCATTTGGTCCAATAAATTATATTTTATTCCGCATTAGTAACCTTTGAGGTGCTCTATCCTGGTGGGGTTACTTTTATATGCATGGCTTTTTGGATGTACTTCCCCTAAAGTGAGTATGGCACTAAGTGGGTATTTCCTAGGACTCTGTTTTGGTTGGGTTTTTTGCAAGATACAATTCGTAGCATTTGATGGATTTTAAAGACCAACTCAATACACCTTAATGTCCCAGAAACCTGTCCTGTACCGTTTCTGGCAACAAACCCCAATAACATTCTGTTCTGCAACATACCTCCACTGGCAAAATGCATTGGGGTGCCATTCAGAATGAACGGCAACACATCTCATCAATGCAAGCAATGCACATTGCTGAGTGCTAGTGCATGTTACTGCAGCATAATAATGTGAACCTAGCCTAAAGCTCAGCCACTGTGTAACACCACAAAGCAAGAAGAGTCCCCGTGTATCTATATAACTATAAACTATATATAGTAGTAGTGGTGGCTCGTGGGAGTCTTTTTTTTTTTGTTGGGGGGGGGCGCGGCAATCAGCCACTGCACTTATCCAGCACCCCCCCCGGTGGCCAGCAGCTCTTAACTTTATCCCCACAATACCTACCCCCGCTCTCCTGCTGTCTGCCCGGAACCTACCCCATCTTCGTGACGGGTGACGGGCTGCAGGTCAGGCAGCGGGTACCGGGCGGCAAGCTGACGCTCAGGCAGTGGCTCCTGTGTCCTCTCATAGAGACGTTATGCATCTCTTCTCTCCTCCTGCCAGGCATCCAATGGGATTGCCTGTCCTTTCAGCGGGTGACGGGTCTCAGACCCGCTTCCTGGTGCGCCAGGAGGAGGATCAGTGTGGCGATAACGAATATTCATTCGTTATGGACACACAACTGGGTGGGCTTTGGGCGCATTGCTCTGCACTATGAGCCCACCTATTTTTGAAGTCGATTAGAGCCTCTGGCTTTAATCACATGCTTCAAAAACACACTTCCCCCCCATTGGAATCCATGCCCCTGGCGTCCCTGTATGTAGATCAGGGGGCTGGATGCATGGACAGGGGTGGGGGTGGGGGCAGTGCCTGCGCACCCTAAATGCATGGGCCGCCACTGTATAGCAGCATATAACACATAGATAAGATTACATACACTGCAACACTGAAAAGACCATACAGTACATTCCCTTTAGATGGGCAAAGGAGCCAACCATAGATATACCATTGCATGCCATCAAGAGGATAGCAATATCTTACTCTGTAGACTCTAGACCATCCATTCTCAGACAGGGTTCGGTGGAACCCTAGGGTTCCTCCAAAGGTTGCCAGGGGTTTCTTAAACAATCATCAATTTCTGCCTCAGATAAGTTGCCACTGAAACCAATCATCATTTTAGCTATCTGTAAAAGAGTGATTCTTCCTGCTGCCCACAAATGTAAGAAGCATTTTTCTCCTTGACCACCACACAAATGTACAGTGAGCAGTAGATGCAGTCATTTTTAGCAGAGGTTCCCTGAGACCGGATCAAAATTTCAAGGGATTATCTGTATTAATATAGTTGAGAAAGGTTACTCTAGACACTGTTCTGATACCAGTTCTGGATTATTAGTCAACATCACCACATTGGTTACAACCACCCTTCAGAACCCTCTGCCTGCTGAAGGTACACATACGCTATATTACCAAAAGTATTGGGACACCTGCCTTTACACGCACATGAAATATACTGGCATCCTAGCCTTAATCCGTAGAGTTTAATATTGAGTTGGCCCACTCATTGCAGCTATAACAGCTTCAACTCTTCTGGGAAGGCTGTCCACAAGGTTTAGGAGTGTCTATGGGAATGTTTGACCATTCTTCCAGAAGGGCATTTGTGAGGTCAGGCACTGATGTTCGACGAGAAGGCCTGGCTCGCAGTCTCCACTCTAATTCATCCCATAGATGTTCTATCAGGTTGAGGTCAGGACTCTGTGCAGGCCAGTCAAGTTCCTCCACTCCAGACTCCCATAATCAATGTCTTTATGGACCTTTCTTTGTGCACTGGTCCAAATCATTTGGTGGAGAGGGGGGATTATGGTGTGGGGTTGTTTTTCAGGGATTGGGCTTGGGTCCTTAGTTCCAGTGAAGGGAACTCTTAAGGTGTCAGCATACCAAGACATTATGGACAATTTCATGCTCCCAATTTTTTGGGAACAGTTTGGGGATGGCCCCTTCCTGTTCCAACATGACTGCTCACCAGTGCACAAAGCAAGGTCCATAAAGAAGTGGATGAGCGAGTTTGAGGTGTGAGAACTTGACTGGCCTGCACAGAGTCCTGCCCTCGTCCCGATAGAACACCTTTGGGATGAATTAGAGTGGAGACTGCGAGCCAGTCCTTCTCATCCAACATCAGTGCCTGACCTCACAAATAAGCTTCTGGAACAATGGTCAAATATTCCCATAGACACACTCCTAAACCTTATGGACAGCCTTCACAGAAGAGTTGAAACTGTTATAGCTGTAAAGCTTGGGATAACTCAATATTGAACCCTACGGACTAAGACTGGGATGCCATTAAAGTTCATGTGCGTGTAGGCACGTGTCCCAATACTTTTGGTAATTGAGTGTATACTGAGTTGGATTCTCACACACCTGTGATTGGAAAAGCTTTAAAATACATCTTTCCTCTGTGAAAATACCCTTCACCTCCAGAGCTCTGTGCTAGCAGAGCTGAGTAACGGCCACACCCTGCACCCCTCACACAGACTCGTAATGTACTGAATAAAAGGGATTGTGTCTGTTACAGAGTACTGATTGGTGAGAGTGCTGGGTCTAACTCTGGTGCGTATTGGACTATACAGCCATATTTAGACACCTTGCACATCTGCTGTAACAGGAAAATGTTTGGAAGACTATGAAAATGGAGGTTGTTAGTACAAGGTGTATCTATTCCAAACAGTTTAATAGTGACACAGGGACCACAAGGTTCACCTTAGCACCATTGTTACTTTAGGGACATTTGGGTAATGACAGGTTCACTTTTAGGAAAAGCTTGCCCAAAGCTTTTTGGAATTAGGGGGCTACATGAATTTTAAGGCCATAAAATTCCATAGAACCAGATTCAGTATTGGATGAATTCTGGAGACCAGTTTGAGGTACTTATAAAAGTGGGTGAGCATTATAGGCCATTAGGAGATTGGATACAGAAAAGGCAAATTGGTCTTGGGACTTTAAATGAGGTACACCGCTCACAAACAGGAATACAAAAAGTATAAAAAGCATGTTTTTATTTACACACTGAGTGACTTGTTGCAAACATAACAGATCGTAATGTCATATAGGTTGCATACATCCGGCCACAATGGGCCACAGTAATAAAACACAGCAAATGCATAATGACTATATTGGTAAGTCATAAATATACAATACATCATAAAATCAGATCAAAACAAGTAATAGCATAGTAAGTGGTACAAAGATCAATTCATAAAAGCATTGGTAAGACTCTACGCGTTTCGTGGCGCTATAGCCACTCATCAGGATTGCAATGCTGTATTTGTTGTAACTGTAGGCATGAAAAAGATCCTGTATTAGTCATCCTCCTTACGAATAAGGGGAAAAGTTGGGAAGGTAAGCTGTGTTACTTACATATAGACATGTGAACACGTAGCCCAGCTCAAGAGAGGGAAACGCCAGCGTAATGTCTGCCCCAGGGCTGAGGTGGGGATGATCCCGTCCAAACCCAGGGAGGTACATGCAAGGTACCCCAAGTGGCCTATAATAATATCAGATATGGGATTCGAATAAGCATATCAAAAATATATCGAGTATAGGCATATAGGTAAAACTAAAATGGACAGATGGGGAAATTGTCACTGCTTGCCATAATTATGGAAAGGTGAAGGAAGTGTTGAAAAAGTTGAGAAAACCTGAGCCACAGGTGAAATTAGGGACATAAATGGAAAGTGTGAAATTGTGCCAGTGAACAGTGCAAAGGATAGAATGTGTAAACAAATAGATGAAAATGACAAATGGAGCTGTGCCAGTCGGGACCCTGCACCACTGACAGCAGAGAGATCCATCAGACAGAACCTATACACCATAGTAGGTGAACTAGAGAGATGGTGGAAAGCCATAGAAGGAGACTTACCCAAATAAGGTGAGTATAACGAGCTGTGCAAGACCTGCTCTGTGAGTGAAATGGCCAGGGGGAAATGTGTTGGCCAGGCCTTACCTATAAATACCCCAGGTGAGAGGCGGGTCCCCTCCAGCGTCATGCAGGCGCAGATGGGAGACAGGTGTGAAGAGCGCATCACTACCACAGCACACACACCTGATCCCTGCGTCTGATGGAGAGATTGCCACCCCCCGCGTCGCGGTCAGGGGAGTACCGCGGGCAGAGCGTGTAGGCATGACGCCGATTCACATGTCTATATGTAAGTAACACAGCTTACCTTACCACCTTTTCCCCTTATTCGTAAGGAAGATGACAAATACATTATCTTTTTCATGCCTACAGTTACAACAAATACAGCATTGCACTCCTGATGAGTGGCTATAGCGCCACGAAACGCGTAGAGTCTTACCAATGCTTTTATGAATTGATCTTTGTACCACTTACTATGCTATTACTTGTTTTGTTCTGATTTTATGATGTATTGTATATTTATGACTTCCCAATATAGTCATTATGCATTTGCTGTGTTCTATTACTGTGGCCCATTGTGGCCGGATGTATGCAAGCTATATGACATTACGATCTGTTATGTTTGCAACAAGTCACTCAGTGTGTAAATAAAAACATACTTTTTATACTTTTTGTATTCCTGTTTGTGAGCGGTGTACCTCATTTAAAGTCCCAAGACCAATTTTCCTTTTCTGTATGTATATATTAGGGATGGAGGTACATCATTGTGGTAATGACAGATCACATCCTTTCTTATTAGGAGATTGGAAGGAATCTAATGAGTTTGGCTGGGGGCAACCAATGCTTAGTTTTCAGATAGAATATGCATATGTAAAAAAAAATAATACCATGTATATATAAATATATATTTGCAGCTACTTTCTTTGATCATCTGTGCACTTGTGGGTTAGCATTATCATGTGATATAAAACGTCACATGTTTAGTCATTCCATCTGCTCATGACCCTGGAAGGGTCTCCTTTGATCCGGAGCACAGAGCTTCTAATTCTTTGTCTTTTTTAATATGCATTCCTGCTTGGATGCTAAGAATTATTAAAGGACAAATTCACTTTACAATAAAAACCCCCCATCTCCCTAACCCTGTGTTCTACAAAGTGCATCCCAGGGCTCAAATGAAGCCCCTTGCCTACCTTTGTCTGGCCCCTGGGGCACTATTCTTCCCACTGACACCATAAGGCTATCATTTCTGCACTGACACCAACAATGGCCCGCCATTCCTCCCACTGACACCAATGATGGGGCACTATTCCTCCCACTGACACCAATGATGGTGCACTGTTCCTCCCACTGACACCAAGGATGGGGCACTATTCTTCCTACTGACACCAAACGATGTGGCACTATTCCTCCCACTGACACTAACGATGGTGCACTATCCCTCCCACTGACACAAATGATGGGGCACTATTCCTCCTACTGACACCAATGATTGGGCACTATTCCTCACGCTGACACCAATGATGGAGCACTATTCCCCCCACTGACACCAATGATGGGGTACTATTCCTCCCATTGACACCAATGATGGGGCACTATTCCTCCCATTGACACCAATGATAGGGCACTATTCTCCCACTGACACCAATGATGGGGCACTATTTCTCCCACTAACACCAATGATGGGCACTATTCCTCCCACTAACACCAATGATGGGGCACTAATCCTCCCACTGACACAAATGATGGAGCACTATACCTCCCACTGACACCAATGATGGCCACTATTCCTCTACTGACACCAATGATGGGCACTATACCTCCCACTGACACCAATGATAGGGCACCATTTCTCCCTCCATACTTCTTTCAGTGTTGGCAGCCTCCCACTGTGTTATGACGCTGTCTACTGATATGTGTGCAGTATCTGCCAATAGTCTTAAGTCAGGTCTTTTTCCAATAGTACAGGTGTGGTCTATCTGAGTCTACAGGAAGTTACTGGTGTCAAAAGTAGGCCCATGGGTAGAGAGCTTAGCTTAGAATAGGTTAGGGGGATGGGGAGTTTTTTTTTTTTTTTAAATGAGGCTTACATTTAAAACCCTGGTGCCCAGCCTACAGCCTGAGGGCCACATGTAACCCTTTGGTACTTGCTGTTTGGCCCTTTGCAGCTTTCAGTAGCAATTATTTTGAATCATAATGTGTAAAGAGCTGCTGCAGCAGTGGTCTCAGATAACATGATGACCCCAGTGTCTCCTGTGTCCAACCACTCCTCTTGCATGTTCACAGTCTTTGACCTTCTCCTCCAGTATATTTGCAGTTTCTGAAAGGCATCTGTAGCATTATCTATGGACCTTTGGTGATGTGAGGAGCTATAGTTGAGGCCCCCTATACCTCATAAGTTGACAACCACTGCTTTAAGGCCCATTTACATTTGCACTTTAGGGGCAGTAAAAACATGCAATTTAGCTGTATATTGCTCCTTGGCAATAATTAAAGCCCTTATCATGAATGGGGCCGTGCCGCAACTGCACATAGTGCAAGCAGTTGCAGAAACGGTGGTGCTGATTTTTTTGGGATTAAAACAAGTGGGGAGGAGCCAATATAATACCACCTCACTGCCTGTCAAATGGGAATCACTCTTCAGAAGGCTAACGTAAATGAGCCCCTAAACAGTGGTGAACTTAAAAGTATTAAATCAATTTTCCCAAATGTTTTAAGGTTTTTGGATCTATCCGGGGATCTGTTCATCATATCTTTGCACTAAGTTCCTTGGTCTACTCCCATCCTTTGACCATTATGAGGGGTTCCCACTCTCCCTGATGGGATATTATATTTATTTTATGTCATAGGAAGTTGAATTTGGGGTGCTGGTACACACAAAACTCCAAGGAGTCAGAATGGGAGGGAATCTCCCTGTTGAAAAATCCAGGGGCTGGCTCAGTCCACCAAGCTCCAGTCATGTACCCTACATGTTATTTCCTTTGAAAAAGAAAAACACTTAAAGCGGTAGTAAACACATCCATTTAAAGCGGTAGTAAACACATCCATTTAAAGCGGTAGTAAACCCATCCATTTAACAGTTTAAAAACCAGTTACATTTCCGACACGTGCCGGAAATGTAACATTGGTTGTGCTCTAAACCAAACTGTCAAACCATCCAATGGCTGGTGTCATAGCTGATCACATGTGCAGTATCACGGCAGTTGTAGATTAAACAGAGGCCAATATGGCAGCTTCCTTGGCTGAAAATGAAAGGAGGGTTTACTACCACTTTAACAGTTTAAAAAACAGTTACATTTCTCGCATGTGCCGGAAGTGTAACACTCCCATTGGTTGTGCTCTAAACCAAACTGTCAACCCACCCAATGGCTGGTGTCAAAGCTGATCACATGTGCAGCATCATGGCAGTTGTAGATTAAACAGAGGCCAAGATGGCAGCTTCCTTGGCTGAAAATGAAAGGAGGGTTAACTACCACTTTAAAGAGGTTGTTAAGCCACAAGTTGAAATCATTTGCATCCTCTCAGTTTCAGGCATACATAAAGCAACGTGTGTCTATTTTTTAAAGATTATATTCCTAAATACCTTTTCCCACAGCTCCACTGTGCAGTCATGTGATCCCCCTCCGCTCTCCTTTCCCGATCTAAGGAAAGCAGTGGGAGGGACTGAGATACCACTCTGATGTCAGCTGGCCAGCAGAGGGAGACCACATGGCCGCACAGTGGAGCTGTGCAAGTAGATATTTAGGAATATATAAATGACAAAATATTGTGCAGCGCTATAAAGTGCTGAATAAATAATAGTGCATCAAGTACGTTAATACTTCTATACAAAGTGCCAAAGTATTTGTGCAAAACATGCAAATAATAAATAAACTTCAACAATTTATAATAATGTGCAGTTCATATATAAGCGGATGACTCAGCAAGCAGCAAACACACAGATAATCAAAGTTCATCCAGAATCCCTTCTACAGGTCACAGCAGAGTAATAGAGGTCATAGAGTAAAAATCAAGTGAATATCTGCACTAAACAAAGAAAATTATTTTAACATAAAAATTGTTGATTAACCAGTACAGAACCGCGCTATAGCCAAAAGACGGCTACAGCGCGGCTCTGAAAATCCGGGAGGACGTCCATGGACGTCCTCCCCCTTGCGCGCCCCCCGCGCGCACTCGCAGCCTGCCCGAGACCCGCCGATCACCTGTAGCAGCCTCAGAACGGGGAACCGCCGATGTAAACACGGCGGTTCTCCGTTCTGTGAATGGGACAAGACAGATCTACTGATCCCTGTCTCTGGGATCAGTTAGATCTGTTATGTCCCGACCAGCTCCACCCCCCCACAGTTAGAACACACCCAGGGAACATTTCTTAACCCCTTCACTGCCCCCTGCTGGTTAACCCCTTCACTGCCAATGACATTTATACAGTAATCAGTGGACATTTAAATTTCTGATCGCTGTATAAATGTCATTGGTCCCAAAAAAGTGTCAAAAACGTACGACATGTCCGCCCCAATATCGCACTCCCGATAAAAATCGCAGATCGCCGCCATTACTAGTAAAAAAAATAAAATAAAATAAAAATGCCATAAATCAATGTCCATAGTTTGTAGGCGCTATAACTTTTGCGCAACCCAATCAATAAACGCAGATTGCGATTTTTTTTACCAAAAATATGTAGAAGAATATATATCGGCCAAAACTGATGAATAAATTTGTTTTTTTATTTTTTATTTTTGGATATTTATTATAGCAAAAAGTAAAAAATATTGGTTTTTTTTCAAAATTGTCGCTCTTTTTTTGTTTATAGCGGCGATCAGAAATGACGCAGAGGGGATCAAATACCACCAAAAGAAAGCTCTATTTGTGGGAAAAAAAGGGCGCAAATTTTGTTTGGGTACAACGCCGCACGACCGCGCAATTGTCATTCAAAGAGCGACAGCGCTGAAAACTGAAAATTGGTTCGGGCAGGAGGGGGGTTTAAGTGC
>BLSH010489184.1:2353273-2364696 GCA_018402905.1 Glandirana rugosa
TATTTTCGTAACCATTCTGAGATGCGCAAAGCACCGCGATATCGGTGAGTAGTCCTCACGTTACGACATAAACAACATTGACATCCGTACTTTTTCTATTACATAATCAGTAGAAGGAATGCTTATTCCCCTTTTCCACCATTCCATTCGACACAATGAATGTATATCTGTACACTTAGCCGCAGTACGGATGTGCGAGACGGGCGCCATGAGGGGACTGGCGCTGCGCCCCCCACCGTTAGAGAGGTAGTCTGCGTCCCTAGTCCACACACACGACACCATCACTACGCGAGAAGTGTGGACAGTTTTCATGCCTACAGTTACAACAAATACAGCATTGCACTCCTGATGAGTGGCTATAGCGCCACGAAACGCGTAGAGTCTTACCAATGCTTTTATGAATTGATCTTTGTACCGCTTACTATGCTATTACTTGTTTTGTTCTGATTTTATGATGTAATGTATATTTATGACTTCCCAATATAGTCATTATGCATTTGCTGTGTTCTATTACTGTGGCCCATTGTGGCCGGATGTATGCAAGCTATATGACATTACGATCTGTTATGTTTGCAACAAGTCACTCAGTGTGTAAATAAAAACATACTTTTTATACTTTTTGTATTCCTGTTTGTGAGCGGTGTACCTCATTTAAAGTCCCAAGACCAATTTTCCTTTTCTGTATGTATATATTAGGGATGGAGGTACATCATTGTGGTAATGACAGATCACATCCTTTCTTATTAGGAGATTGGAAGGAATCTAATGAGTTTGGCTGGGGGCAACCAATGCTTAGTTTTCAGATAGAATATGCATATGTAAAAAAAATAATACCATGTATATATAAATATATATTTGCAGCTACTTTCTTTGATCATCTGTGCACTTGTGGGTTAGCATTATCATGTGATATAAAACGTCACATGTTTAGTCATTCCATCTGCTCATGACCCTGGAAGGGTCTCCTTTGATCCGGAGCACAGAGCTTCTAATTCTTTGTCTTTTTTAATATGCATTCCTGCTTGGATGCTAAGAATTATTAAAGGACAAATTCACTTTACAATAAAAACCCCCCATCTCCCTAACCCTGTGTTCTACAAAGTGCATCCCAGGGCTCAAATTAAGCCCCTTGCCTACCTTTGTCTGGCCCCTGGGGCACTATTCTTCCCACTGACACCATAAGCCTATCATTTCTGCACTGACACCAACAATGGCCCGCCATTCCTCCCACTGACACCAATGATGGGGCACTATTCTTCCCACTGACACCAATGATGGTGCACTGTTCCTCCCACTGACACCAAGGATGGGGCACTATTCTTCATACTGACACCAAACGATGTGGCACTATTCCTCCCACTGACACTAACGATGGTGCACTATCCCTCCCACTGACACCAATGATGGGGCACTATTCCTCCTACTGACACCAATGATTGGGCACTATTCCTCACACTGACACCAATGATGGAGCACTATTCCTCCCACTGACACCAATGATGGGGCACTATTCCTCACACTGACACCAATGATAGGGCACTATTCTCCCACTGACACCAATGATGGGGCACTATTTCTCCCACTAACACCAATGATGGGCACTATTCCTCCCATTGACACCAATGATAGGACACTATTCTCCCACTGACACCAATGATGGGGCACTATTTCTCCCACTAACACCAATGATGGGCACTATTCCTCCCACTAACACCAATGATGGGGCACTAATCCTCCCACTGACACAAATGATGGAGCACTATACCTCCCACTGACACCAATGATGGCCACTATTCCTCAACTGACACCAATGATGGGGCACTAATCCTCCCACTGACACCAATGATGGGCACTATACCTCCCACTGACACCAATTATAGGGCACCATTTCTCCCTCCATACTTCTTTCAGTGTTGGCAGCCTCCCACTGTGTTATGACGCTGTCTACTGATATGTGTGCAGTATCTGCCAATAGTCTTAAGTCAGGTCTTTTTCCAATAGTACAGGTGTGGTCTATCTGAGTCTACAGGAAGTTACTGGTGTCAAAAGTAGGCCCATGGGTAGAGAGCTTAGCTTAGAATAGGTTAGGGGGATGGGGAGTTTTTTTTTTTTTTTTTTTAAATGAGGCTTACATTTAAAACCCTGGTGCCCAGCCTACAGCCTGAGGGCCACATGTAACCCTTTGGTACTTGCTGTTTGGCCCTTTGCAGCTTTCAGTAGCAATTATTTTGAATCATAATGTGTAAAGAGCTGTTGCGGCAGTGGTCTCATGTAACATGATGACCCCAGTGTCTCCTGTGTCCAACCACTCCTCTTGCATGTTCACAGTCTTTGACCTTCTCCTCCAGTATATTTGCAGTTTCTGAAAGGCATCTGTAGCATTATCTATGGACCTTTGGTGATGTGAGGAGCTATAGTTGAGGCCCCCTATACCTCATAAGTTGACAACCACTGCTTTAAGGCCCATTTACATTTGCACTTCAGGGGCAGAAAAAACATGCAATTTAGCTGTATATTGCTCCTTGGCAATAATTAAAGCCCTTATCATGAATGGGGCCGTGCCGCAACTGCACATAGTGCAAGCAGTTGCAGAAATGGTGGTGCTGATTTTTTTGGGATTAAAACAAGTGGGGAGGAGGCAATATAATACCTCCTCACTGCCTGTCAAATGGGAATCACTCTTCAGAAGGCTAACGTAAATGAGCCCCTAAACAGTGGTGAACTTTAAACGTATTAAATCAATTTTCCCAAATGTTTTAGGGTTTTTGGATCTATCTGGGGATCTGTTCCTTGGTCTACTCCCATCCTTTGACCATTATGAGGGGTTCCCACTCTCCCTGATGGGATATTATATTTATTTTATGTCATAGGGAGTTGAATTTGGGGTGCTGGAACACACAAAACTCCAAGGAGTCAGAATGGGAGGGAATCTCCCTGTTGAAAAATCCAGGGGCTGGCTCAGTCCACCAAGCTCCAGTCATGTACCCTACATGTTATTTCCTTTGAAAAAGAAAAACACTTAAAGCGGTAGTAAACACATCCATTTAAAGCGGTAGTAAACCCATCCATTTAACAGTTTAAAAACCAGTTACATGAAACTACGGATACTGGAAGCCTGTGCTAGCATTTCTCCTGCTGTGTTGCTATCAGTGTGTGAAGAGTGGGAGAAGAGGGTTGCATTGACAATCCAACACAATGGGCAGCACATTGAACACATTTTATAATTGGTCAGAAACTTGTAAATAACTCATGAAATAATAAAGTTACGTTAAAACCAAGCACACCATTGTTTTTC
Organism: Glandirana rugosa; assembly: GCA_018402905.1. Classification (NCBI taxonomy): domain Eukaryota; kingdom Metazoa; phylum Chordata; class Amphibia; order Anura; family Ranidae; genus Glandirana; species Glandirana rugosa. The sequence continues at coordinate 2,356,569 of BLSH010489184.1, forward strand.
TTGTGAAATTCCCAATAAGTTTGATGTGTCACATGACCCTCTTCCTATTGAAAAAACAAAAGTTGGATTCAAAATGGCCGATTTCAAAATGGCCACCATGGTCACCACCCATCTTGAAAAGTTTCCCCCCTCACATATACTAATGTGCCACAAACAGGAAGTTAATATCACCAACCATTCCCATTTTATTAAGGTGTATCCATATAAATGGCCCACCCTGTACATATAAGCAGACAGAGTAAGTGTCACTCACATTTTCAAAGATAAAAACAGCTCACATGTAGTCATCCAAAACAAAGTACGAAGCAGAACGGCCGTGTGAGCGCTGAGTCGCACGTCTGTAGTGTATAGCCTACCAGATTCGTCATACCACTGACGTCTTCCTGGGCGAGGTCATAGAGTAGAGTCCCTGATATGTGCATGGAAAACAAGCTCTGTGCATATCACTATCCTCCACCAGCTACATTGGCTGCTCACCTTACTAAAGGGTTAAAAGCGCATTCATCCCTATCCTGGGATATAACAGGTCCACCCCTACTGAGGAAGTCTAATCAATGACGACATGCATCTAGGGGAGGAGCCTGCGCTTGCACGTCACGCCACGCCTATTGCAACTGTGTAGTTACGCAGAGTAATCCTATGCTGTATCCAGCTCGCATGGCTTGATGTGCCGTATCCTGTAAGTGTTTTAGTATCTTTTTGGGGCTTCAATAAATTATTTAAACGGAGAGCATTAGATCCTTTGCTTTTTTTTCCATGCATCACTGATTTATGGTTTGCGAGGATCGGAGATTTACCCAGAGATTACGGTCTAAGGAGACACTATTGGAAGTGTATATCGGCTGCCTGTTATATCCCAGGATAGGGATGACTGCGCTTTTAATCCTTTAGTAAGGTGAGCAGCCAATGTAGCTGGTGGAGGATAGTGATATGCACAGAGATTGGTTTCCATGCACATATCGTGGACTCTACTCTATGACCTCTCTTTGCTTTGGATCTATTACTCTGCTGGGACGTCCCTGTAGAAGGGATTCTGGATGAACTTTGATTGTCTGTGTATTTGCTGCTTGCTGAGTCGTTCACTTATATATGAACTGCACGTTATTATAAATTGTTGAAGTTTATTTATTATTTGCACGTTTTGCACAAATGCTTTGGCAATTTGTATAGAAGTAGTAATCTACTTATGCACTATTATTTATTCAGCACTTTATAGCGCTGCACAATATTTTGTCATTTATATCTAATTTTGGTGAAGTGAAAGCACTAGTCCTGTGTCAGCAGCTATTAGTTGATTGGGATTCATACTATATTTGCACTGAATGTTTTCTTACAAAAATATTTAGGAATATAACTTTTCAAAAAATACACACACAGTGCTTTATATGTTCCTAAATAAGAGTTGATGCCAGGTATTTTAATATGTTATTGTACAGGAATAGCAGCGGAAGGGGTGGGGAGGAGATTGGATCTCACACTGGGCTGACAGGCAAGGAGGGAGGAGGAGAGGGGAGAAACCCAGAGCAGAGAGCGGGATGACGGAGGCACCACTGTATCATGGATCAGCAGCCATGGTTACCGTGGTCAGCACGCACAGGGGGACACAGGAACAGGCAGGATCAACCAGGTATTTTACATCATGCAATGGGACAAATTACACAGCACAAGCACTATGTTTTAAAGGAACATGAGCAATTTGTTTTTAGGGTTACAACCACTTTAAGCGCAGGTAACAGATCATGTTATTTAAAAAATCAGGTGCTGGAAATCAATGGGGGTTAATTTACGAAAACTGGAGAGGACAAAATCGGGTGCAGCTCTGCATAGCAGCCAATCAGCTTCCATGTTTTATTGTCAAAACTTAATTTAACAAGCTGAAGTTAGAAGTTATTTGGCTACCATGTACAGCTGCAAAAGATTGCACTCTCCAGTTTTAGTAAATCAACCCCATGGTGTGTCACCTACTGTAAATATAATTTGCTTAAAAGGGTCACACTCGGCAGCAGTAGTGCCCGATGAATGTGACAGCGGCAATAGTTTTTGCGGCGGACAGGAAGCAAAGCATTTCAACTGCGGTGTATGAACACCTCCGTCCACTGCCTTTGTAGCTTAAAGCGGAGTTTTTTTTTTTTGCTGGCATCCACCTAGTTAGTATTCATTACATAAGTAAAGTAATTGATAGCTTTAAATCCGGGTAGTCTTCCTATTTATTTTCTACTTGCATTGCTGATTTTTTCTTTACTGGGAGTTCCCATCTTAGCTGTGGACATGTGAAGCCCACTCGCACCCTCCTCGAGTCTCTTCCTGGATAAGGTGCATGCTGGGTAACCAGCATGCACCTCTTGATCTCAAGGGTATGTCTTGTTGCCATAACAATGGGCAGCGATGGAGGAAGGTCCCTCCCTGTTGTTATGGCAACATAGATAACATGTCTCTCCCCGACAAAATCACGTCATTTCGTGTCTGGAAATAACGCAATTTTACAGCTCAGGGATGTCCACTGACTCATGGGAAATGGTGGCTTACATCTCCCATGAGCCCAGGCGAGGCAGGAAGTGATGCGTAGTGCCACAGATCAGGAAGTGGAAGATTACAGGGACCACATAGCAACAGGGCACTTAGGGTAAGTATAATTTTTTTTTTTTCCAAAGGTGATTCATCATGCATAGAGGATTTTAAATATATAAGGATGTATTTGTGGGTGGAACTCTGCTTTAAGTAGGACGGTTGAGGGGCCCTCAAAACACGGATCAACCATGTGTTTTTAACCTCCCCCAACCACAGGTCTAATCAAGCCCTTACATTGCTTTAACCAGGGAGGAGGTTTTTTTCATAGAAGAGAGATCAAGCTCCCTGTTCATGCCTTTTAGCATCTGGGAATTATATTAAACAAGAAATAGGATTTTGAGGGCCACATACTATCTAGCGTGACAGTGAATGAATGAAATCAGCCTAGAATCTGATTAGTGTCAGTTCCCTTCTGGAGGGTGCACTACTCAGCTTCAATTTATAGGTCTGAAGCCACAGAAAACAAAAGGCACTTTACAGCACATAAAACCGATATTCCACCTTTAAAATGATAACAATCTTTGCAGGTATATTGAAAGAAAAAAATTATTTTTATTATTTTTTTTTTTGCATTTGAGCCTACAGAGCATTACAACCGCGATTAGTGCAGACCAATTCTCCAGCCCCAGGTCCGTGCCTCAGTACAGACCTTTAGCTATGGAGATGGAGAAAGTATCAATGGACTTAATTTGCATGATGTCACCACACTTGTGTTCCACTGAGAACTAAGAGTCCCACTGCCACGGTGGCAAATGGGACTTATAGGCTCTCCATTCACAGATCTCTGTAAATAGACGGCGAGCCTGTGTGGGTGGAGCTGTGACCATTTCAGAATTAAACAGAATCCTGCTGAAGCTGGCACCATGTTACACCTAGGGTGTAACATTAAATTTGCTTAACATCAACATTAAATATGGCGTATTATTATACTGTACGCTTCCACACACCCCCTTAAAGTGTAAGTTCCCCTTTACAGAAAATCTGTAAGGTGAACTTACACTGGACCCCCTTCCTATTGCACCGGGTCCAGCTGTACCTGTAGCCGACGATCCCCCGCACTGACCGATCGTATCACTGCTGTACCGGTCTGGGGATTTGAAATCCCCCACGGCTTTCGCTCTTCTTCGCCCGCGGTGACAGGACGGGTTACGCGGGTTCTGATTGGTCGGCGCTGACCAATAAGAATGCTCCTAAACGCTCCTAAACCTCATACACGGTACGTTTTGGAGATTATGATGTTGGGGGTTTCTAAGCCCCAGACTGTGTGGCGGCGACCCAATGTCTGCTAGCGGGAGATCACCGTGGTAAAGGGCAGCGGGACCGGGGGGATGTGGAGAAGGTCCTGTGTAAGTTCACCTTACAGATTTTTCTGTAAAGGTGAACTTACCCTTTAAGTACTGATCTCCCTCCCGCGCATGCTTCTGTCATGTTTTCTAGGCTTCAGGCATCCATCTGTGGACCCAAGACCAGCATGGCTGGTGCTGCCATGTAGGGGGGGGGGCGCAGAAAACATCCGTTATCTGATCTCTGCTTCCTGCTAATAACCCGTAAAGCTCTGTAAAGCATCGCTTCCAGGTCCTGGTGTCATCTTCACCACCCAATATGGCTAGGGCACATGAGACATCAGGGGTCTAAAAGTCTCAAGTGTAATAAAAATATGAGATGGTTTTTGACAAGTCCTTTATTAAAAATGATTAAAGTCCCCGGGTTAGCCCCAACATCACAATGACTTCCGGCAGCGGCAGCAGACATCGTTCTTGACGTTGGAGCTACCACGGGGGACATTAATCATTTTTAATAAGGGACTTGTCAAAAACCATCTCATGTTTTTAATACACTACATTGGGGTTTTTTTGGGTGAATGGATAGGGGTACTATGTACCCCATACTCATTCACATGGGGGGGGGGGCTGGGATCTGGGGGTCCCCTTGTTAAAGCAGTTGTCTACCCTAAAAAAATAAATAAATAAATAAAAACCTGCAAGACAATAGCATAATGAGCTAGTATGCACCGCATACTAGCTCATTATGAAATACTCACCTTGAAACGAAGATCTGACCGGGCTGCTCGGTCCCCTCTGTGGGAGCGGACATCTTCCCATGGATCTTGCTTCCGGGTACGCGGCTCCAGCGCTGTGACTGTCCGGAGCTGCGAGACGTCACCCCTGCGCATGTGCGCGGGACCCGTTTTTCCCGGCAAGGTCTGGAACTAGTGCCGGGCCTTTGCCGGGACATACACGGCGCATGCGCCATAACACCACATTGAATTAGAAAGGGAATATCTTCTAAACCGTACAGGTTTAGAGGATATTAATTTTACCTACAGGTAAGCCTTATTCTAGGCTTACCTGTAGGTAAAAGTAAACAAAATGGGTAGACAACCGCTTTAAAGGGGGCTTCCAGATACTGATAAGCCCCCTGCCCACAGACCCCCACAACCACAGACCAGGGTTGTGAGAAAGAGGCTCTTGTCCCTATCAACATGGGGACAAGGTGCTTTGGGGTTGGGGGGGTAGAGCCCCCTTTTCCCCAAAACACCCACCTCCCCATCTTGAGGGCATGTGGCCTGGCATGGTTCAGGAGTGGGGGGCGCTCGCTCGTCTCCCTCTTTCCTGACCTGCCAGGCTGCATGCTCGGATAAGGGTCTTGTATGGATTCGTTTTTTTATGAATTTGGCATGAGGTTTCATACATACCAGAACAAAAGGATTTGTTTTAATTTGGGCAGAGGACAAGTCGCACTCATCTCAAAGTCCGATAAAAATCGGATCCTCTTCATTAAAATCACACGGAAGTTGGACCGGAGTCGCAGGGCAAAGTTGGATCGAAGGCCGTGCAACTTTCATGTCACTCCAGTGTGAACAAGACCTAAAGAGAAAACTGTCACCAAAAAAAATCACCACAAAAAGTGATGAAAAAAAAAGTTTAGTAAAAGAAAAGCTACACTTAACCCCCCCCCCCCCTCCTTAAAAATGTTTGATCTCCCTTCCCCTCCTTTGATTTACCAATAATGTGAGCTTCAAATGTTTTTTCCCTTAAATACCAGTTGTTTTTAGTTAATCTTTTTAGTTCATGCTAATGCAATTAACTCCTTCCTTACCTTTTCCCCTGAGGCTTTGTTTTTTTTGTTTTTTTAATATTCTTTGCTTGTACGGTCCGACAATTAGCACAGTGTTGTTTGCTTGCTGTCAGGACAAGAAGGTAGATTCATGTATTCTCAGCATTGAACAGGCATCAAGCAGGTGAAAGTTTATCTACAGATGGCGAAGAGGAAGGGGATAAACAATAATGGCAGAATCTAATTTACTGTAAGGTAGTTTGAATCTATTTCCACTAGGGATGTGCAATTAGTTTCGTTATGAATTTCATTTTTAACAAACTTTTCAAGATTCGGCAATTTGGACTAATACGAATTTCGAATCTCCGAATTTTCATTTTTCCAATTTCAAAAATTTGTTAATACAAAAATCGGAAAATCCAAAAATCCAAATTGCAGTAATTCGGAAATTCGGCAGTCGGAACAGCCGAAAATACAAAATTCGGAAATTCAGCAATTGGAAAAAAACCAAATCCGAAAATTCGAAAATAAGGACGAAAATTTTAAATAACAACTAATAACTAATAAATAACTATTAAATTATAGGTATTGGAATTTCCTTGAAAATATGGCTGTGATAAATTTGCTATTTAAGTTCACCAACAGCTAAATTTGAAAGGAAATTCCAATACCTATAATTTAATAGTTATTTATTAGTTCGTTATTATTTCAAATGTTCTTTCTTATTTCCGATTTTTGGAATTTCGAATTTCAGCATTTTGAATTGCCAAATTGCAGAATTCCGAATCATTTCGAATTCCCGACAAAAACAAAAAACGAACAGAATGAAAACAAAAATGAACACATTTTTCGGCCATGTACATCCCTTATTTCCACCTATAAGTGATTCTAAAACAACAGCTGTTTTTTAAGGTAAGAGTCAAAGCTCTATGATTTCTGATTGTTTATTGTACTTTATATATCGGCCTACCCTCGCTACACTGCAGAATAAGCCTGTGTCAGTATTGGCATTGCTCTGGGGCCCAGAAAATGGGATTCCTATTTCAATGTAGTTGAAATCAGCTCCCCGAAGAGAGAGATCTGGAACCCCCAGTGAGGGTATGCATTGACAGACTGCATATGTGCAATTCATATTTCTCAGTGGAGAGTTTCTGTATCGTTTTCCTGGTAAGCTTTGTACAGAGATTATTTGAAGCTGAATGCACACATCTGTATGAGGTATTCCCGACAGACAAGCAGTGCAATGGATACAAGAGTCAGATGGTTGTAGTAGCTGTTCTACCTGCTAATGCTGGCTGGGTAATACACCGATTACTGAACATGGATAGGCACAGCTACACTGCACAGTAGGGTAGGTTGCTGTGGGCTTTCAGCTTTTGAAAAATCCCACCATGCAAGAAGATAAGTGGTCTCTTGTTATCTCTTTGTATACTGCATGTTAAAGCCTAACCCCAGTTTTGGTTACAACAGGGATGGTTTGAAATTCTGTCAGGTTCTTATTATCATCTGTACCCTTGTTGAGGAGATTTGCTTTCACTACCCTTACTACCTGTCAGGACTAGGGATGGGCAAGATGCTCGAGCCGAACACAAGTAAGACTCGAACGTTCTGTGAATTCCGAACATTATGGGGCGTTTGCGGCAAATTGGAGCGCCGCTGAATGCCCCGTGATGCAGTGCGAGGCCGCGGGGAAATTACACCTACTGATTGGCCAAAGCATGCACATGACCTGCATGCTTTGGCCAATCACAGTGCGATCTGCAGAAAGAGCCATGATTGGCCAAAGGCAATCTGCCTTTGGCCAATCATGGCTCAGGGGGCTAAGTCCACACCCCACACTATATAAGGCCACTTACAAAGTGGCCGTATATAGTGTGCATAACGTGGAAAGATTAGGCAGTTTAGTTAGTGGCGTGTAGGCAATGCAGTATAGATACAGTATAGATAGAGTATATACAGTCAGTGCAAGCAGTCTAAGAATATATATACAGTCCTGCTCACCATTATTGGCACCCCTTCATGTTTTGCATAACTGAGTGAATGTCTTCAGAAATAAATGGAAATGTACCAAATTTATATCAGCAGAATCTTATAATTGGAGGTCCAAAGTAATTTAACAAAGACAATTGTTATTTCAACATAGATATTGTAATTATAAAGAAAAAACAGAAAACCAGCATGTGCACTAATATTGGCACCCCTCCTTAATATTTGGTTGCACACCCTTTGGCAGCGATGACAGCCTCCAAACGTTTCTTATATCCATCGATAAGCTTCTTGCACTTCTCGGGTGGCATTTTCTCCCACACTTCCTTTGCAATATGCTCAAGCTCTTGAACATTTGCAGGGTTCCTTTCTCCAATGGCAGTTTTCAGCTCCCCCCAAAGATTTTCAATTGGATTGAGATCAGGACTCATTGCTGGCCATTTTAAAACAGTAAATTTTTTCCCTTTCAACCATTCCTGCATGCTTTTGGAGGTGTGCTTTGGGTCTTTATCTTGCT
>BLSH010489184.1:2364706-2377171 GCA_018402905.1 Glandirana rugosa
ATATATATATATATATATATATATATATATATATATACATATATATATATGTGATATGATATAATATATATATATATATATATATATATACATATATATAATATATATATATATATATATATATATACATATATAATATATATATATATATATATATATATATATATATATACGCTGCATTCAGTGTAAACTATATACAGCACATTCAGTGTAGACTATATAGAATGCGTGCTTGGATAAGGGTCTGGCATAGATTTTAAGGGGAATTCCAAGTCAATTTTTTTTAAAAAAATAGCATTTGGTCACCCCCAAAATCCATACCAGGCCCTTCAGGTTTGGTAGGGATCTCAAGGGGAACCTTGCACGAAAATTTAAAAAAATGGCGTGGGGGTTCCCCCTAAAGTCCGTACCAGGCCTTTCAGGTCTGGTATGGATTTTAAGAGGAACCCCGTGCCAATTTTTTTAAAAAAATTGTGTGGGGGTCCACCCAAAATCCATACCAGACCCTTATCCGAGCACTCAGTCTGGCAGGGCAAGAGGGGGACGAGCAAGCCCCCCCCCTACCAGGCCACATGCCCTCAACATGGGGAGGGTGCTTAGGGGTCCCCCCAAAGCACCTTGTCCCCATGTTGATGGGGAGAAGGGCCTCTTCCCCACAACACTTGTCGGTGGTTGTGGGGGTCTGCGGGTCGGGGGCTTAATAAGGGGGCCCCCAGATCCCGCCCCCCTATGTGAATGAGTATGGGGTACATTGTACCCCTACCCATTCACCAAAAAAGTGTCAAAAAAGAGAAAAACACAGGACACAATTAGGGACAAGTGCTTTATTAAAAAAGAAAAAAAAGTGTCCCACGTAGTACATCCACGTCAATCATGGAGCGCGACACATGTAAAAAAAAATACCCGAAAAAGCTCCTCCTCGATGAGAGGCTCCCGCTGACTGCTGTCTTTTTCCGTTTAACAGCTCTTATAAAGGCTAGGGCAGGGCCACCCAGTGACGAATGTGGGTGACCCCACCCCCTTCAGACGTTATGTGTTGTCAGAGGAATCAGGGTCAGTTACATCACCGGGTGGCCCCGCCCTAGTCTTTATAAGGACTATCAAACGGAAAAAGACATCAGTCGGTGGGAGCCTCCCATTAGGGAGGAACTGCTGCAGGGTTTGATTTTTTTTCCGGGTTATCGCGCGCCGTGATTGACAATGGATTGCAACGGGGGACCTTATTTTTTTCTTGTCCCTAACTGTCTACTGTGGTTTTTTTCTTTGTTGACACTTTTTTGGTGAATGAGTAGGGGTATAATGTACCCGGTACCCATTCACATAGGGGGGTGGTGGAATGTGGGGGCACCCTTGTTAAAGGGGGCTTCCAGATTCTGATAAGATTCTGATAAGAGGGAAGAGGCTCTTGTCCCAAGAGCTTTGGGGTGGGGGGCGCAGAGCCCCCCTGCCCCAAAGCACCCACCACTCCATGTGGAGGGCATGTAGCCTGGTACGGGTCAGGAGGGGGGCGCTTGCCCGTCCTCCAGCTTGGATAGGGGTCTGGTATGGATTTTGGTGGGGACTCCACGTCAATTTTGGCGTGGCGTTCCCCTGAAAGTCCATACCAGACCCGAAGAGCCTAGTATGGAATTTTTTTCAGTGATCTTTTTTCTATATTACCGGGAGCCAGCAATACATTACAGCCGCAAGCGATTTTAAATAACAATTTTTCCATTAGAAATGTAATTTTGCTCCGGCACTGTTCTTCACATCACACAGATGTGCCACTTTACAGGCAGACTAAGGGGACCCCCCAGGCATGATATTTAATTTAATATTTAATTTTTATTTTTTTCACTTCAAGCATTATTAAAATCACTGCTCCTGAAAAAACTATTGATTTATAAACTTTTTTTGCATTGACATGTCCCCTAGGGCAGTACCCGGGTCCCCATACACTTTTTATGGCAATAACTTGCATATAAGTCTTTAAAATGAGCGCTTTTAATTTTTCAGGTTCGCGTCCCATTGATTTTAATAGGGTTCGCATGTTCGCACAAATTTTTTGCCTGTTCGCAAGTTCTGGTGCAAACTGAACCGGGGGTTGCTCGGCCCATCCCTAGTCAGGACGTGATGGCAAATCTCTCCAATGGGGACACAGACAAAAATGCATTCACTGGAAACTTTATTATGTATACCTGTACAATTGCTTAGTAACACAAATTGCTAATCAGTCAATCACATGGCAGCAACTCAATGCATTTAGGCATCTAGACGTGGTGAAGTTCAAAATGAGCATCAGAATGGGGTATTTAAGGGGATTTATGTGACTTTGGAATGTGGCATGGTTGTTGGTGCCAGGCGGGCTGGTCTGAGTATTTCAAAAACTATTGAACTACTGGGATTTTCACGCACAACCATCTCTAGGGCTTACGGAGAATGGTTTGAAAAAGGGAAAATATCCAGTGAGCGTTGTGTGGAGGAAAATGCCTTGTTGATGTCAGAGGTCAAAGGAGAATGGGAAGACTGGTTTGAGATGATAGAAAGGCAACAGTAACTCAAATAACCACTCGTTACAACCAAGGTATGCAGAATACCATCTCTGAATGCACAACACATCGAACCTTGAAGCTGATGGGTTACAGTAGCAGAAGGCCACACCGGGTGGAAAAACGTTGCCTGGTTTGATGAGTCTCGATTTCAGCTGCAACATTCAGATGGTAGGGTCAGAATTTGGCATAAATAACATGAAAGCATGGATCCATCCTGCCTTGTATCAATGGTTCAGGCTGGTGGTGGTGATGTAATGGTGTGGGGGATACTTTGGGCCCCTTAGTACCAACTGAGAAACATTTAAATGCCATGGCCTACCTGAGTATTGTTGCTGACCGTGTCCATCCCTTTATGACTACAGTGTCCCCATCTTCTGATGGCTCTCTCCAGCAGGATAATGCACCATGTCACAAAGCTCCAATCATCTCACCACTGGTTGCTGATGGGCAATGAGGTCACTGCACTCCAATGGCCTCCACAGTAACCACATCTCATCCAATAGAGCGCCTTTGGGATGTGGTAGAATGGGAGATTAGCATCATGGATGTGCAGTCAATAAATCTGCAGCAACTGCGTCATGCTATCATGACAATATGGACCAAAATCTCTGAGGATTGTTTCCAACACCTTGTAGAATCTATGTCACCAAAATTTAAGGCAGTTCTGAAGGCAAAAGGGGGTCCAACCCTGTAATAGCACGGTGTACCTAATAAAGTGACCAGTGAGTGTATATTTTTAGTAGGGTTAGGAAAGGTTGGAAATTCTTTATTGTGTTGCCATTGCTGTCTTGTCCCAGTGGCAATTTCTAACCATTTCTTATGTGGATGTCACAAGAACACAAAAAGGGGAAATGTTCTATTAATGGGGTCAGGAGGTCCCTTTTTGTAAACACCCCAAATTAGGTATGAATGCACCCCCAGCAAACTTGTACAACGGGAAAAAAGAAAAAAATTGCTGCTCACAAGCATATACAGCATTCTGATGTCCAAGGAGAGTAGGTTCATGCATGATGAAGCTCATCTACACTCCTCATAGAAGGCTGATTCACAAAGACCGGCTGCATTCAGCTATCAGCATTTTTATAAAACTGTATTGTTTTGAATGTGCACACTGGAAGCCTCGCCAGAGACCTCTAAGACATGTTTCACCCTAAAGACAGGCTTAGTTATAGACATATCTACAAAGAAGACCGGCTCAAGGGGGAAACGCGTCAGTGGGTGGTCCCTGGTGGGGCCATACGGAACAATATGAAAATGCTGAAAGAAGTGCGTCCAGTCTTTATGACTCAAACCTTTACATCTGTTGGTTTGTTTCCACATAAGAATTGTTGCAAATGAAAAATCAGCTGTCAAAATTTTAACAATTTGAATTTTCCAATATGAAAGCATATGACTCCATGCAGACTGCCATTGATCCAAGTTATAGATACATCACACGGAGTTGTGAGCAGTGAACTTGCCGAGACATCTCTGTACAATCTGCTGCTTCAATAGCACACATGATTCAGAAAAATTCTTTTGATCTTATAATGGTTTAACCATTTGCAGTTTTAGGCCTCACAATTTTACCGTCATTGTTTGTTTGGCTTAAAGTGATTCTGTTGCTAAAATATTATGCAGAAAATGCTCTATGATAAAGGTTATCCCAAACCATTTGATCTTCTCATCTCAGAATTAAATCTTAAGCCATCAGACTACTATCAAAATCTTCAAATAAGTAACTCTCTCAAACAACCCATATTCAGGCAACTATACCCCTACAGGCAAAAGCATACTTCTATGCCAACCTAAAAGGGAAGAAAGGCATTTCCCTATTTTACTCCCTTCTACGGGGAGAAAAAACCGTCTTCACAAAAATCCCCCCTTTCTGTAAATGGGAAAGGGACTTGCAACACCAATATTCTAAGTACCAATGCTTTTACTACCATATACAAAGCCGCCTTCTGTACTGCTCTATGGGAACTGACCCAAAAGATAGCCCAGTGTTGGTACTTAACGCCCTCAATTTTAGCCACGTTTATACAACTCCACATTATTGGAGAGCATGTGGTGGAGTAGGAACAATTTTACACATGCTGTGGGACTGTCCACAAATCTAAGGGTTCTGGAAGGCTATCTTTCACGTATTAAGTGAGATTGTGGGTCACCCCATGCCACCTTCTCCCCCATGCCAATATTCAGATTAAGCAATACTTAAAGTGGATGTAAACCCCCAAAAAAATTATAATTCTGCCTAGCAGAGTATAGCATGTCATGTTATCTGTGCCCAGTCTTGCCATGAAGAGTTAATCCAGCTCTGAGCAATCCTGTTATCTTTTTTCAGTAAGAGAAAGATTGTCTAACTGGGAAATAGGAGACAAGTCTAACTGGGAAATAGGAGACAAGTCTAACTGTGAAATAGGAGACAAGTCTAACTGGGAAATAGGAGACAAGTCTAACTGGGAAATAGGAGACAAGTCTAACTGGGAAATAGGAGACAAGTCTAACTGTGAAATAGGTGACAAGTCTTCCCATGCTGTCTGAATGACAGGTCATTTCCTTATCTCCTGCATGGAGCATACAGAGCTTCACACTCCCCCTTCCTTTCTTCTCCAGCTCTCAGTATAGAGGTGAGTGGGAAGTCTTGTGACATCACAACTCCACCCACCGAGCTTCAGCAAAGAGATACACAGCAAGGCTATTACTGCTGAAGTGGGTAACATTTCCAAGGTAGGGATTCATGCAGGAGGCTTGCATGTATATATACATTAATACTGTACCATTAATTTATACTGGGTGAATCTGCTCACATAATATGTAATAAAAACATCTTTGCCATTCTGAAGCTTCCCTCCAACCACTTTGCATATTATTTTATATATACTGTGATTCTGTACTTGCTAAATATTCTGCAGAAATCTCCCCCAAGTCTGTGGGCAGCTGAAGCTGCTGCTTGTTCACTTACTGTATTTACACAGACACACAGAGGCACACCTCCAGCTCTGCGGCTTTCATTGGCCCTCTTATGACTCATCCCCCTTCCCTTCCTGGCATACTCTCATGAGAGTGAGAGAGAGAGCTGTGCATGATGTCATGAGCCCAGGCTAATGACCAAACAAGAAAGAGCAAGTGGGCTGTATAAGGTATTTACTGGCAGAAAAAAAATGTTTTACAATCCAAAGTTAAAACAACAAGGGCAGAAGATTTAATAGATAGAAAGATGAAAAAATTACTGTAGGTCCGCTTTAATCTGAACATTAATCAAACACCTCCTCAGTTGCGAAAAAGTGGTGACTCATATGCTATTAGCAGCTAGACTTTCTGTGACGAAGCTGTGGAAAGCACCTGCACCCCCTAATGTGTTTGATGAAGTTACTGTAGCTTGACCCAAACCTATAATATCCTATGAACTTTTACTAACTAAGGACAGAGAGACCTACTTATGTGAGAGTACAGCCTGGTCCCCTTGGGCTGCATGGTATGAAAAGTATACTAGAGGAACTTCTGTATAGCCATTCTACTTTGCATTGTTTGATTTAAACTTAGTGCAATCTATACATTAACCCTTGTTTAATATCACTGACTGGATGAAATAAGTTTGCTAACTAGTATGTTGTTGATATTTGTTGCTCAGTGTCATGTATGTATCAATCGTACTATTGTGCAATCCATATGTTTCGACAGTTTGAAAACACAATAAATATGTATTCAATCTAAGATATTATGCAGATGTAGTACCCCAATAATATAGGTGCTTTTTGTAGCAGGGTTTTGCTAGGGAAGGCAAAATTTAGTGTCAGTCCTGAGTGTAAGAGCAGGTTTGAATGTTTTGATCTGGGTCGGGAGGAGTGGCTCAAGGAGGATTGAGTTGGTTCAAAAGATGAGGTCACCGGGACCTCCCACTTCTTTCTATAAACCTGGAGGAGGGTTTCTGGTCAGAGAGCTGGGAGATAGGTGGAGCCATCTGGAGTGTTCTAAGGAGCCCTGACCAATCCCCAAGCAGGATTGGCAGGGGGCAGGCCTCCTTAAATACTCTCTGAGTCAGCCCAATAAGGGAGAGAGTGTTGGGTGGAAGTCAGAGATGTAGCAGGAGGTGCTGTGGAGGCCTCTACCCAGGAGGTCGCCCCCACCTTATGGTCTGGAGGTTCGGGTGCAGCCAGGAGTGGAGGGGATTCCTGGAGTCACACAGGGGAACAGATCCTGCTGACACAGTGTAGGCCTCACTATGTGCTAGCCACAGTGAAGAGAAATGGGTAGAGAAGCTTGAAAAATTTGCTTTTGAGCTGGAAACTAAGTTCAATGCTGGAGAGAAATGGTCAGCAAGTGATGTGCTGGAGAGTTGCGAGGAGTAACAGTCTGCAGAAGGATAGTCTGCACTGTCAGTGTGCATATACAGGACTGTATATGGAGTAATTCTTGGGCCATCCCACAGTCACCCTTTTCCCCATCCAAGCTATTTCCCCTAAATAAAACAACAAAAACAAGTGCCGGCCTGGTCAGTGTCTACGAATGTGTGAGATATGGTGGGATTGAGGGCAGCTACAAGGTGAACCACAACTACTAGCTACTCCCAAGGGAGCACATGGCTACACAGAAAATAGCCTCTCTGCAAAGAGGACATGTTATCTTCACCTCTCCCATTGCCTAACCCACGAATCTCCACAATACTGAAGAGAAACCTCCACCCAAACAACATTCGGAATCCTGAACTCCCAGAAGTGCCTGGTACCCCGCTGTGAGATGTGATTCTTTTCACCAGCCCCTACATCCAGGAATCTGACACTCCCAGAAGTGTCGGATTCTGAAGATGATTTATTTCTCTTTAGTATGGCAGAGATGAGGGGTGCAAGCAGCAGGAGAGGCGAATGTAAAGTATCTACTTTGCGGGGAAACTTTGTAATGCATTCTTCTTTTTTGTATGAGTCATTTTAATCTTTGAATACTTCACTCCAAATTGTCCTGTCTATGGCAGCAGGCTCAAGCTTGATGTAACAATTTGTCTACCATGCCATTTATAAACATACCTTGGTAGACAAGTAGTTTAGGACCTCTGAATTACCGGTCAGTCCATCCATTCTGGATGCAGAAAAATAAATCTATTTACCAATTTCATATATCTCTCAGATACTTTATTGGTGAGTTCACAGGTGTGCACCCTGGCTATGGCCAATACAGAGCCTTGAAAGAGTATTCATACCCGTTGAAATTTTCCACGTTTCCAAGTTTTTAAAAATTACACACACGTGGACTCTATTTACAATTTAGATGACTTCTGAAGGCAATTGGTTCCACTAGACTTTAGTTAGGGGTATCAGAGTAAAGGGGGCTGAATACAAATGCACGCCACACTTTTCACATATTAATTTGTAAAAAATTTTGAAAACCATTTATCATTTTCCTTCCACTTCTCAATTATGTGCCACTTTGTGTTGGTCTATCGCATAAAATCCCAATAAAATACATTTACGTTTTTGGTTGTAACATGACAAAATGTGGAAAATTTCAAGGGGTATGAATACTTTTTCAAGGCACTGTATACTTAGCCATAGAAATACAAAAAGGCGCACCAGACCAAGACTGGATGACAACGTCCAAGGTCATTTTAATTGTTGGTGAAAAAAAAAGTCATATACAAACGGCCAATGCGTGTCTTAGTGTGACAA
The DNA here is from genome assembly GCA_018402905.1 of Glandirana rugosa. Lineage (NCBI taxonomy): Eukaryota > Metazoa > Chordata > Amphibia > Anura > Ranidae > Glandirana > Glandirana rugosa. The sequence continues at coordinate 2,372,880 of BLSH010489184.1, forward strand.
CCACTCTCCCTTCATCAGGGCTCAACACAGGATAAAATGTGAATGGACTCAGCGGCTTCACAGATCTATATTAGAACAAGCACTAAACTCTCTACATGGAGTAACAACTTGACATTGGGTGAACTGGTTTCTCCTAGGCAAATACCAATGTCAATCACCACTGTGCAGCTCTATAAATACGACTAATCTCATGAAGTCATGAAGCCCACTTCATTGAATAAATGAACATCCAATCTTCACTGAATCTTCACTTAGATTGGATGTTCATCTATTCAATGAAGTGGACATATTTCATGGCCTTTAATCTATGTTTGAGAATACTTGACATTTTATGTTGAATATACTGTATGCACAGATAATCACTGTATGACCATTTATAATGTTGTTTGCTGAGTTTCATGAGATTAGTTGTATTTATAGTGCTGCACAGTGGTGATTGATATTGGTATTCATCAAATACGTAGTGACATTTTGGGTGGGTTAGTACTACAGCTGCATTCGTTTGGGTTTATGTAATGCTTTAAAATTTGGGGTTTGTGTACCTTTTGGTTGGTGCATTTTTTTAATACTTATAGGCGTGGAGTAGGGATGTATTTTAAAAATTTCATAAGTGAAATGAGGTTTGAATGTCTTAGGGTTACAGGTTACAACCTCTGCAAAGACCTCATTGTTGTCTGTGCCTTGCTGTGGAGATTGACATCTCGATTTGTCCTTCATTTTGGAGTGATTTCCATTTTTTTGTCTTATGGAGAAGAAAATAATGGAAATGACCCCACTGGGACATGGACAACTATTTTGGGTTTTTATATACTATAAAGCCACAGACAGAAAAAAGGACAAAAAATAATGCAGTTTTGTATTCAATAATAAATAACTAAATGTGTTTTTTTTTACTCAGTATCAACCTCTTGCAATCCCCTCTACAGCAGAGCTCCGACTGGTAGAGAGAAGTAGAATGCTTATAGGAGAGCTGATAAACTCATCAGACTGCTACTTCTCCTTTCACTGTCCAGTCACAATTGGGCTGGAGCAACAAGAGTTGTAAGTGATAACTAACTGCAATAGAGAAAGGTCAGGTCTCCTGCCCTTCCAGAAAAGGTATGCTGTGTGCCAGAGGTGAGTAAATCTCAGAACTTGATTGAGAGAAATACAAATCATTTGGCAGCTAAAACAACTCCCTCAGATCTATTGTATATAAAGTGTGTATGTAGCTGCCTTATGTTCATGTATACTGCACCTTCCTAGTTAGGTTGCTAATAGGTTTAGGTACATTTAGTTTTTGGCTCCTCTGTAGCCAGTGAAGCAGGATTTGATTAGTTCTGGCTGTTCTGGGTTCTGCTAGTTGCAGGTTCAACTACTTCCCCCTGCATTCCAGTAAGTTCTGGAATATAGTAGGTTGAGAGAGGAAAACTATAGGCTGAGAGGGTGACCTCAGCCAACTCTTGGTCGAGAGGGTGACCAGCAGGTATGCATAAATTGTCTTGGGCCTAGAACAGCAGTGTTCTTGTCCTGGTGGAGAGAGATCCAGCCTGGAGGGGCTGTCTGCCCTCCTGGGCTACATAGCTAAAGACTGCAGGAGGTTCATCAAGGTCCCAACTCAGGGAGAGTGGGGGACCTATTGCCAAAGCTGTGAGAACAGTTGAGGGAAAGTCTGCTGAGGATCTGGCCTAGAGCCCGTGATACAGGGTCTGGCTGGTACTGGAAGGAGGCATCCATGTATTCACGGACATAGTGAGTACATCCCTTCCAACTTTTGAACTTGAGAATGAGGGACACTTGAGGGAGGAAGTGATTTTGGCGTGCGCCACAGCAAAATGTGGGTGTAAACTTGTCCCAGCACTGGGCTCCACTCCGGAACAATCCCTTCATTGGCCGAGACTTGCATCAAATGTGCGACGGTTGGGAGGTATGGTAAATAGAAGCCTGAGAGAGAGATCCTGGAGCAACTGTTGCTGTTTGCCCTCTTTTTGAGAGACTGTTCCAGTTTTGCTGGCTGTTTCCAGTGTGCGATGCCCCTGACACTGTATATCCACATCCTCTTGTGCTAGAGGTCTATCTAGAGATTGTCCTCAGTTTGCACTAGTTCTGCAGTATCTCAATAGTCATCCTATACCCTATCTACCTTTTTAAAGCAGTAAATTCTAAAAAGACACTTTCTGTCTGGTTATTGGAGAGACTGAGAAACAGCTGTGTGCCTGGCTGCTGTGCATCTAATAGGGAATAGGGTGGCCAACTTGCAGCCCACCAACTGTTGCGGAACTAAAAGTCCCTTGAGGCATTGCAAGGCTAACAGTTGCAAGCATGGCTACCAAAGGCAGAGGCATAATAGGACATATAGTTTTGTAACAGCTGAAGGGCAGCAGGTTGGACACCCATGGAACCTGAGACAAACGGCAAGACTGGCTTGGGGTTCTAAGCTACAAAGAATAGTTGCACAGTTGTATAAAACTTTTTGTTGATTTTCCACTGCCCTTTTGTGACAACCGTCTCTTCCATTGGCATAGTTCCCGATGTACCTCTACACTCCCAAACCGTCATATCAGCATGTAGAAACCATAAGTATTTTACAATGCTCAATTATTGCCTAAGGATTCCTCTGCAGACATGAAAATGATATTCATGGATGAAAACGCAACCTCCTTGTAATGAATATCTCATCTGAAATATACCTAATTCAGCTCCCCAAACTTCTCCTTGTGTTTGAATTTTGTTAGCAGCCCTCTCTCTTCCGCAGAGCCCTTACCTCATTACATCCTTAAAGTATTACCGCGTGGCGTTCTCGCAATTGAAGTGTAAAAATAACATCAGCTAAGAGTTTTAATGACTAAGACGAGCGGACAATCCTGATATATTCTGACAATGCCTAATTGTCATTTAGTTAGGGGGGGAAAAAAACAATGTTATTATATTCTTCAAATCTCGCCAATTAAGTATTGAAAATGGATTCTGTGCAGGCAGCTCTGAACGGGAATAGAAGCTGCATCAAAGGCAGATGAAGAGACTTCATAGGCTTTAAACAATGGGCAAATTACCATAATTCCAACATGCACTTGAAGCAATAATAATGTATCTTAGGATTAGCTTGGCTGAAGCAGCAGACAAGCAAATTCTTGAATTGTAAGATTTATTTCAAAATACTGCAAGGCAGCTAGAGGCAGAGGTGATGGCAGGATCTGATTATTCCTATATATTGTTATTATTATAGGGTCAATCCAACCTGATCTAATACTTCCGTTTACGGTACATGATAGACAGTTAAAGCGGCTGTAAACCCTTACATGTACCCAGTGCAGTGACTGGCCTCAGGTGATAGAGCTTGTCTGAGCTTTCAGAAAACAGTGGTCAGAGAGCAGCTGAAGTAACACACTGCAAAGCTCAGTGAGGAGAGCTCTGAGATCTGACTCCAGCTAGCATCCTCCAATCCTGTCTGGGGTCAGTGACACTAGGTCCCAGAAGTGATGTTTTACATGTTGCTTCGGGTTATTAACAGGAAGGGGAGATCAGTTAACAAGTGTTCTCTGATCTCCCTCCCTTCTACCGATGGCACCCACCATGCAGCTCCCAGATCTGCTGATAGGGGGTGCAGAGCATGGGGGGTGTAGAAGCAATCTGGAGGCTACACAGCTATTGGATCATTTGTACCAGTCAGCCTGTCAGATTTACACACACTCAATGAGATGCTTCCTATCAGTTCTTATTTACTGTTGTGTTTGAGGGACATTAAAAATGTGCGGCTAAGCCACACTTTTTACCGTCCCCCAACCACTCCCCATAATGCTGCACTTTTAAATGTTCCTCAAACTCAAATGTAAATAAGAACTAACAGGAAGCATCTCACTGTGCTTATGTGATCATCATCATTATCATGATGATGATCACAGAGTACAGAATGTGCTGTATGTCGCATATGGCTGTATCCCTGTCTGTGCCTCAGAAAACAGAAATTGTGAGCTTGCCTGTGCACTGGGTTCCCATTGCTGCCTGTGCACCAGGTTCCCATTGCTGTCTTTACACCAGGTTACCATTGCTGCCTGTGCACCAGGTTCCCATTGCTGTCTTTACACCAGGTTACCATTGCTGCCTGTGCACCGGGTTCCCATTGCTGCCTGTGCACCGGGTTTCCATTGCTGTCTTTACACCAGGTTCCCATTGCTGCCTGTGCACCGGGCTCCCATTGCTCCCTGTGCACCGGGTTCCCATTGCTGCCTGTGCACCAGGTTCCCATTGCTGCCTGTGCACCAGGTTCCCATTGCTGCCTGTGCACCGGGTTCCCATTGCTGCCTGTGCACCGG
>BLSH010489184.1:2381107-2396216 GCA_018402905.1 Glandirana rugosa
GGAAAGGACAAAATATGTCAAGTTGATGGAAAAGGGCGTCTAGGAAACTGTTAATAAAATGAAAAGAGTACTGAGTCTTAGGTCTTTGCAGTCACGTCCTGACCTTCTTTCTACGTTCCCAGACAGTCCTCTCATCTTTGCGTAACTGGAAAATATGTGTGTGTCAATGTTCTTTTGTCTAGTGTCTACTCCTACCAATGGAAATTATTGGTACGTTTGGGGAAACACAGTTGAACACACGTACAATGACATAGTCCGGTTTTAGTGATCCCATACATTTGAAAACTAGTCCCAGTAAATCCATCAAAGCTTTCTTCCAGTCCTGCACTGACGTTTCTGGATTCTGAGTCATGAGAAAAGTAAAATAATTGTCAAAGGATCTGCGGGAAAAGGTAGTTGAACTGTATAAAACAGGAAAGGGATATAAAAAATATATCCAAGGAATTGAGAATGCCAATCAGCAGTGTTCAAACTCTAATCAAGAAGTGGAAACTGAGGGGTTCTGTTGAAACCAAAACCACGGCCAGGTAGACCAACTAAAATTTCAGCCACAACTGCCAGGAAAATTGTTCGGGATGCAAAGAAAAACCCACAAATAACTTCAGGTGAAATACAGGACTCTCTGAAAACATGTGGTACGGCTGTTTCAAGATGCACAATAAGGAGGCACTTGAAGAAAGATGGGCTGCATTGTCGAGTCACCAGAAGAAAGCCATTACTACGCAAATGAAACAAAGTATCCCGCTTACAATACGCCAAACAGCACAGAGACAAGCCTCAAACCTTCTGGCACAAAGTCTTTTGGAGTGATGAGACCAAAATTGAGCTTTTTGGCCACAATTATAAACGCTACATTTGGAGAGGAGTCAACAAGGCCTATGATGAAAGGTACACCATTCCTACTGTGAAACATGGAGGTGGATCTCTGATGTTTTGGGGATGTGTGAGCTACAAAGGCACAGGAAATTTGGTAAAAAATGATGGCAAGATGAATGCAGTATGTTATCAAAAAATACTGGAGGAACATTTGCATTCATCAGCCAGGAAGCTGCGCATCTGACGTACTTGGACATTGCAACATGACAATGATCCAAAACACAAGGCTAAGTCGACCTGTCATTGGCTACCACAGAATAAAGTGAAGGTTCTGGAGTGGCCATCTCAGTCTCCTGACATCAATATCATTGAGCCACCCTGGGGAGATCTCAATCGTGCAGTTCATGCAAGACAGCCCAAGAATTTCCAGGAACTGGAGGCTTTTTGCCAAGAGGAATGGGCAGCTTTACCATCTGAGAAGATAAAGAGCCTCATCCACAAATACCACAAAATACTTCAAGCTGTCATTGATGTTAAGTATTAAGAACTGGGGTATGTAAACTTTTAATCAGGGTCATTTGGGTAGTTTTTGTTGTCAATATGATTTAAAAAGAGTAAACACAGTTGATTGATAATAAATGGCTTCAGCCAAACACTAACCATGAGTGAAAGAAATGTTTTTGTGTTCCCATTCATATTCTCTGAAAAATGGCCAAGAAATCATAAATTCTGCCAGGGTATGTAAACTTATGAACACAACTGTATACTCTGGTAAATGACAGTCCACTTCCTCCCTCCTCCTCTATGCCCACTAACCAGGTAAACACAATGTGGTTGGGAGAGACAGGCTAGAGGGGCGTGATACAGCGTGATAAATATTTAATTTCAAAGATATATTTGTATGACAATTTAAAACTGTTTATTGATATTATTTATTTTTACTCTGTATTCCAAAGACAATTTTTCTTTAATTGTTTATTATGAAGCTCCTCCTGCCACTTTTTCCCTACAGACAGGCTGGGAAAGAGCTGGGTCATGTGACAACTGTATGTGGATTAGGGAAAAAAATACTTGGATTTTTTTAAATTAAAATAACTACATCCACATCATCCACGTACAGAAAGAGAAGGGACAATGTAAATTAAACAGTGTGTGTTTAGTATGACTTTATATAACATGCCTTGTGTGAATGAATAAGGGTACCATGTATTCATGTAGGGCAGGGGTGTCAAACTTGATTTCACCGTGGGCCGTATCAGCATTATGGTCGCCCTGAAAGGGCCGGTTGTATATGTAAGACTAGATGTCCAGAGCACCACACCCCCTTACATACATCAGATGCCAAGAGCCCCCGCCTCCCACCATCAGAAGTTAAGGGTTCCCCACCCTTCCTTGCATCACAATGGGGACAGAGTTGGGAAGCAGAAAGAGCAGGGTCTAGAGGAGGACCAGAGGAGAGCTGGAGTCTTCTGAATGCTGAGACCAGGGGAGGTGAAGATGAGGGGGTGCTGCAGCTGCACAGAGTGGAGCAGGATCTGAAGGAGTCTGAAGGAGTTCTGTCCTCCACTCTGTGGCCGACTGTTGAGACAGGGGGTGGTGGAGATGAGGGGAGTGCTGCAGCTGCAGGAAAGGAGTGAGGGCCACATGAAATGACCCGGAGGGCCGGATTTGGCCCCCGGGCCTTGTGTTTGACACCTGTGATGTAGGGTGAAGTTGGTATCTGGGTGCCCTATTTTTTTTAAATATCCCTTTTTTAAAAAGTGAAATCCTGGTGCCCTCAGACAAAAAAACTCAACTTGGGGCATCAGTATCCATAGCAAATGATTTGATTAGAAAGATGAAATGTGATTGGTTGTAATAGTCAATCGCTTCAGTAATAACTCTCTTTTCAGGCCGCACACATTCTGCATAGATCCATCACTCCACAATGCAATCCACATATTGTTTATTGTGGCTATACACCCCAAGGAACCAGAGCAGCGTCACGCTTGGCTGTACATGGTGCCTGGATTCGGCTGCACCCGCCTTCCGGAGCTTAGAAGTCTATTGAAAGTCAAGATGCTCGTTTCAGGCGGTGGAGAGCTATTCCCTTTCTGAAATACAATTAACTTTCACGAGGATCCACATCATTACTCTCATACTTACATTGTGAAAAATAGATTGATGTTGCTAGGCATACCTTCGCCATTCTGAAAACGTCTTTGGAAATGACCAGCCATGCGTCCCACATCCAATGATCATCTGCTCCATTTTACAGACATCTATCTCTATTATAAGAACACAATTTCTCATCCAAAAATAACCAGGACCTGAGAATGAGCACTACAACTACACAGACACCAGGGAACACAGGAAGAATAGGTTAAATATTTCAGTTGTATTATATTCTAAACAGTCAGCCCACCCAAAAGGGATATTTTAGCTATAGGTGGAGACTTGTAGACAGAGTCAGCCCCTGGCTTGGATACTCTAACAGTCTTAGTCAGTCATAGTCTTAAGCTTATACATTGTACAATTTTCTTGCTCAATTTCATTTAGATTTACTTTCTTCCACAATATTTTAATTGAATAAAACCAAACTCACAAAACCGTGAACAGATGCCAAGGTTAGTGGAGGAAAGTGAATTGAGAATGACAACATATATACACCACAGATAAGTAGGCCTTTTATATGGTATAGCTAAAAACGACAAACATAGACAAAATGTAACCAGGTGAGGATGCTCCGTTAGCTTAAAGGTCTGTAGGAAAATAAAGAACCATGTAACTTTAAATGGTCAAAGCCTAGAAAGTACGCCAAGCAAGCAGTAGTTCAGGAATCATCATATACCAAATACCATGCAATACCTGAGATTGACCTATGTTTGTACATAAAAATAAAGTCCAGGGGTCCTCTTAAGGACCTAAAAAATATAGAATATATAGATATATATATATCTATATATCTACAGAAAGTATTCAGACCCCCTTACATTTTTCACTCTTTGTTATATAGCAGTCATTTGCTAAAATTGTTTAAGTTAATTTTCCCCTCCCCCACTACACACAGGACCCCATATTGACACCCCATATGGATGGTGAACGTTGGTGGACAGCCATTTTTAGGTCTCTCCAGAGATGCTCAATTGGGTTTAAGTCAGGGCTCTGGCTGGTCCATTCAAGAACAGTCACGGAGTTGTTGTGAAGCCACTCCTTCATTATTTTAGCTGTGTGCTTAGGGTCATTGTCTTGTTGGAAGGTAAACCTTTGGCCCAGTCTGAGGTCCTGAGCACTCAGGAGAAGGTTTTCGTCCAGGATATCCCTGTACTTGGCCGCATTCATCTTTCCATCGATTGCATGAAAAACACCCCCACAGCATGATGCTGCCACCACCATGCTTCACTGTTGGGACTGTATTGGACAGGTGATGAGCAGTGCCTTGTTTTCTCCACACATACTGCTTAGAATTAAGGCCAAAAAGTTCTATCGTGGTCTCATCAGACCAGAGAATCTTATTTATCACCATCTTGGAGTCCTTCAGGTGTTTTTTAGCAAACTCCATGCAGGCTTTCATGTGTCTTGCACTGAGGAGAGGCTTCCGTTGGGCCACTCTGCCATAAAGCCCCGACTGGTGGAGGGCTGCAGTGATGGTTGACTTTCTACAACTTTCTCCCATCTCCCAACTGCATCTCTGGAGCTCAGCCACAGTGATCTTTGGGTTCTTCTTTACCTCTCTCACCAAGGCTCTTCTCCCCTCATAGCTCAGTTTGGCCGGACGGCCAGCTCTAGGAAGGGTTCTGATCGTCCCAAACACCTTCCATTTAAGGATTATGGAGGCCACTGTGCTCTTAGGAACCTTAAGTGCAGCAGACATTTTTTTGTAACTTTGACCAGATCTGTGCCTTGCCACAATTCTGTCTCTGAGCTCTTCAGGCAGTTCCTTTGACCTCATGATTCTCATTTGCTCTGACATGCACTGTGAGCTGTAAGGTTTTATATAGACAGGTGTGGCTTTCCTAATCAAGTCCAATCAGTATAATCAATCACAGCTGGACTCAAATGAAGGTGTAGAACCATCTCAAGGATGATCAGAAGAAATGGACAGCACCTGAGTTAAATATATGAGTGTCACAGCAAAGGGTCTGAATACTTAGGACCATGTGATATTTCAGTTTTTCTTTTTTAATAAATCTGCAAAAATGTCAACAATTCTGTGTTTCTCTGTCAATATAGGGTGCTGTGTGTACACTAATGAGGGAAAAAAATGAACTTGAATGGTTTTAGCAAATGGCTGCAATATAACAAAGAGTGAAAAATTTAAGGGGGCCTGAATACTTTCTGTACCCACTGTATATATATATATAAAACAAAAATAAACAATATGAAAAATTGACATAAAAAATGTGGCCAGAGAGCGATTGACAGACTCCGCACACTGGCGTCCGGCGGTACATGACCAAAGATAATCGATAAAGAAGGAAGACTGAAGAAAGAAAAGAACAAGAGGGAGAGTAAGAGTAGGAAACCAAGGCAAAAGGAATCACGAAGAAGAAAGTTAGCCCCGCCGAGGGAATCCAAGGCCAGCATCGGTGGGCTCATCAGAATTTCCTATAAGTCCAAAAATTGGGAAGACAGGCTCTTTGATGGAAACTGGTCCAACCAGGGTTGCCAAGTCTTACAAAATTTGTCCCTAGGTTCCACGAGTATCGCCATAAGCTTCTCGTTCATCTACGTACCATGCACCTGCCACTTCACCACCTCAAAACAGAGAGGTGTTTTCCACACCTTCACAATGGTTTGCTTAGTAGACATAAAAAGGTGTGTTGCCAAGACTCGTTCTCGTTTCATTAACTCCAAGATAGGCTTATGAAGTAGGGCTTCCCATGGATCTTTATGTATATTAGAATAAAGGAGTGTATTGACCAAAGCGTACACTCGAATCCACAACCATTTAACTTTGGGGCATGTCCACCATACTGTATGTGCTTCATATCGCCCTGATCAGAACAGGAACTAAAACACAACACTGGGTAAGTAGGAAGACATTTTTCAATTCTCACTGGGGTGTAATACCATATAGACATATAGATTTACTTTCAAATATGTAGTGCAAGGACCTGCCTGATTGCAAACAATTTGAAAATGTTTATGTTTGACCTTATAGTATATGGTTTGCTAAATCTAAAGTAAAATTGTACATGGAAGTTGTACAATGTGAAGCCAGCTTTAGGCTGCCATAGAGGATTCTTTTGTTTTTGATTAGCCCACATGGGCTGATCAAAAAAAAAATGGATTCCTCCATGCGCACAAGCGAGGTGGACAGAGGAATCCTCCCCATTGTGCTATTGTATTCTGACAATGGGGACTCCTCCTTTATCAGAATACATCCAACAATGGCTGCAGTCGATTGGCTGCACCAGCTGATTAAATAAGAGTTTTCCAACAGTCCTGTAAAACATTAGATTAAATTCTGTCAAGCGAGAATGGCTATCGGCAAATCAATATTCAGACAGTGCCTGATGAATAAGCCAAATTTACATCCATCTATGGCCAGGGACAGTTCACCAGATTCCTGCAGGTTCTCATGCAGTGCAATTTTTCAGCACATTTATTTGAATGGGCTGAAATGGCAATGAAAATCGTAATAAGTAGCACTTGCACTACTTTTAAAAAAGTGTTGCTGTGGTATCATGCGATTTGGTGCCTGCAAGAGCATTGCGTTGGCAATCTGCATTTGGGGTGCCATCAAGATTACATTGGCTCCAGAAGCAGATTGCAAATTTAAAGCTGAACTCCAACTAAAACTTTTTAAGCAGTTATAGCAAATGTTGTTTTTTTTTCCTTTTGGGATAAAGGTTTTGCATGAATACATAAAAGCTGATCACTGTAAGCACCCCTGTCTAAGCTCCGCGGGGGGTGGAGTGAACCGCATTGGGGGCATGGCCTACACATGTGCGCCGCCGGAGCTGCGCTCCCACTGTGATTGGACACAGCGGGAGCCAATCAGCAGGTCTGTTGGCCGCTGATCGTTCACAGGCAGACCATCATTCTGTCTGACAGGAAGATAGAGCGCTCATGTTCCTGCTAATCAGAAACAGATGTCTCCTTTCCTCCAGTCAGTCCATCCCCCACACAGTTATAAAGCACACCCTAGGAGCACACTTAACCCTTTGATCACCCCTGATGTTAATCCCTTCCCTGCCAGTGTCATTTATACAGTGACAGTGCATTTTTTAAGCACTGAAGACTGTATTGGTGTCACTGGTCCCCAAAAAGTGTCACTTAGTGTCAGATATGTCCGCTGCAATGTTTCAGTCCTGCTAAAAATCACTGATCGCCACCATTACTAGTAAAAACAGCAAAAAAAAATCCATAAATCTATCCAATAGTTCAGGGATATGCAATTAGTGGACCTCGTAGCAAGACTCTGACAGCCACAAGCATGAGACCTAGGCATGATGGGACTTGTAGTTTTGCAACAGCTGGAGGTCTGCTAATTGCATATCCCTGCCATAGTTTATAGACGCTATAACTTTTGCGCAAACCAATCAATATACGCTTTTTGGGATATTTTTTACAGGAAATATGTAGCAGAATATATATTGCCTAAATTGATGAAGAAATTCGATTTTTAAAATTTTTTTATTGAGAGGGGGCGTGGCGACTGGCGAGGCGGATGGCCGCATGAAGCAGGAGCTCCGCACGGCCACCCAGGACTGAGCAACGAACGGGCACATCCAGGTGACCTAAAGACCCTGACCCTGACCCAGAGGGCACCGGGGATCCCGGAGAGGTTTCTTTCAGCCAGCAGGCAAGAGACCACAACAAAATGGCCGCGGCACACGGCCACAACACACCAGCTCCGGGACGGAGGGAACCCATATACACCGCCAAGGGGCACAGGTAGGAAACCCGGACAGTGGGGACTCATCGGGCTCCTCCTCACCATCCACAAGGAGCCTGGTCAAAAAAAAAACGCGCAGGGAGCCCGCCCTGGAACAAGTGGCAGACATGGAACTAGGCCCCATTTAAGCCCCGGCCTCAAGTACGGCACCAGCAGTAGCAGACCCTATAGCCACATTCTAGATTACGGGACAGCCCATATCGGACAGCACACTAAAAAATATGCTGCTATCACTGAGATCCTCGTTACAAACAGATCTCAAGGACTGTATCAGGCAATAGGGGACAGAATGTCTTCCATTGAAAATAATATGGAGAAATATGTTGCATCATTCAATACAATGGTAGACGCCCATGACGGTCACTCAGACGACATTGAATAGCTCAAAGCTAAAGTAGCTGACCTGGAGGACAGATCAAGAAGGTCCAACATTAAACTGAGAGGGATACCTGAAAATGTTCAACAGAACCAGCTGCAATCATATGTCACAGACATCTTCGCAAAATTTGTCCCAACGCTCTTGGTGTCTGATCTGAGCATTGATAGGATACATAGGCTACCTAAGCCGGCATTCCTCACAGCTGACACAGAGATGTGCTTTTAAAAATGCATTACTATCAAGCAAAAGAAGCAATCATTACAGATCAGTCACAAGGGCTCCACCACCTCGGTGTCAACCTTAGAAGAAGGCATCAATATGCTACAGAAATGGGGAATACTGCCGGATAACCCACCAATCTTTCCTCCACTTGGCACCCCTGCTGCCTTAGAAAAAGAATGGCAAACAGTCTCAAGGAAAAGGTCAGCAAAAAAGAAGCTGGTCAATGGATGTACCTGACATACATCGCAAAGAATCTACATACTAAAGTCCCAGGCCAAGGATAAACAGAATATCCAGTGGCCCCTGTTACATATCTGACAGTTAGGTCTGTTACTGGACTGCGTTCATGGCCCTTTTTTTACATCTTTTTGACTGAATGTTTTCAAGCGGAATCAAGCTCAGATACTAACGGTACTGATCCACGGGTCGTAAGTTTCAACCAAATTATGATAACACATTTGGTATTCATGCACAAGCCCACAACGACCAATATGACTGTTTTTAAATAACCAGAATGACCATTACATTTCTTTCACTCAATGTCAATGGCCTCAACAACCCAGTCAAACTATTTTCCCTATGGAAAGAAGCACAGACGGTCAACGCAGACATAGTTTGCGTGCAAGAGACTCACTTTCGAGCTAAAGATCATCCCAAATGTACTCACAAGGACTTTCCACATATTTTCCAAGCTAATGCCCAACAGAAGAAAAGAGGAGTGATGCTGGCAGTGAAGAACACGGTAAACTTCAAACTCAAATCGTCTACCCTGGATACAGAAGGCAGATTCATAACTCTGGAATGTGACATCAATGACATTCCCTTAACACTGGTGAATATGTATGCGCCAAACACGCATCAGATCCGCTTCTTCAATAGACTACTCAAGAGACTTCCAGTCTGTAGGTATGGTCATACTTTGATATGTGGGGATTATAACCTAACGAGTGACCCAGATATGGACTCATCCTCTGGTGCTAAAGGGAGACATTTATCCCTTAATCATATACTTCACAAAGAGGGGTTGTATGATGTATGGAGGTGTATGCATGGTTCAGAGAGGGATTTTACCTTCTACTCCTCCAGACATCAGATGTACTCACATATTGACATGTATGTATCAGACCTGGGACTGCTTTAAAGAGTAACTTCCTCCACTATTAAAGACATAACTTGGTCAGACCACACACTCATTCTAATGTCTGTGGAGGAGGGGACTCCGAAGGGAAGATCCCAGGTCTGGAGATGTAATATTAAGATCCTGCAGGATCCAGAATATACAAAAGTCATATCCAAAAATCTTAAGGATTTCTTCCAAGCAAACACAAACTCGGTGTCTGACATATGGACCTTGTGGAATGCACATAAAGCCTATATGAGAGGCATCTGCATTCAACAAAGCTCCAGGGCTAAGAAGGTATATAATGCCAAATTAAAAGGGGTATTGTCAGAAATACATGCTTTAGAGATATTAAACAAACAAAAGCCTTTAATAACGGTAGCCAACTCCCTAACAAAACTGAGGAACCAACTTAGGGAATTATTGACAGAACAACATGACTTCCTCATGAGAAAGCTAAAAACAACATCCTACACAAAGGTGAATAAGGCAGGAAAATATCTAGCCAACTGAATTAAAATCAAACAGGCCAAAACCAGGATACCACACTTATATACAAGGCATCAACACAGAAAATAACACACCCACAAGCCAAAATTACTACAGCGCATTATATAATTTGAAGGACAACCCTGACACCCCTCAACCAACCTTAGAAGGAATCAAAGAATTCCTGTCAAAAATTGAACTTCCGACAATTACAGAGACACAACTAAAAGAGCTCAATACACCCCTAAACCAAAAGGAACTAAAAGAAATAATTAGCCAACTCCCAATAGGCAAATCACCCTGACCTGACGGATTCCCAAATGAGTATTACAAAATATGCTATCAAGAACTAACCCCACACTTAATAACAGCATTTACTAAAGCTATAGAAGAAACCTCCATGCCACCAGAGATGCTGAAAGGATACGTAGTCACCCTCCCCAAACCAGGAAAGGACCCAACCACTCCAGCTAATTTTCGCCCGATCTCACTTCTAAATTCAGACACCAAAATACTAGCAAAACTAATTGCCAAAAGAATCATGAAAATAATCCCCAAATTGATCAAAAGGGATCAAACGGGCCTCGTAGAAGGTAAGCAGACGTCTGATGTGGTGAGACGCATAATAAATATAATAGACTACGCAAATAGAAGTGGAACGCCTTCTCTGCTCCTTGCTCTGGATGCAGAGAAGGCGTTCGACAGAGTACACTGGCTATATATAAAACAGGTATTAACAAAATTTGGATTCAAAGGATTTATTCGATCTGCCATCTTATCATTGTATGATAAACCCTCCGCACAAATATACACCTCAGGTATACTATCTAAAACATTCCAAATAACTAATGGTACATGGCAGGGATGTCCCTTGTCTCCCAAAATATTCAGCTTAATTATTGTGCCTTTAGCAGAAGCAATCAGAAACTCAGCGGACATAACAGCAATCAATTTTAGGCATACCCCCCCATAAAATCAATCTATTTGCGGATGACATAATTTTAATACTAACCGACCCCCTGAAATCCTTACCCACAGCATACAAAATGCTTCAAAGATTTGGAGGTGTCTCATATTACAAGGTGAACACCTCCAAATCTGAAATTCTAGACCTTGGGATCAACACATCCGACAAAACTAAACTTATGACTCAAATACCCTTCCCATGGAAATCTGGAGGAATTAAATAACTTGGGATAATTATCACCACCCCAATCTCCAATTTACTCCCATTGAACCTGACACCCCTAATAACTAAAATCACCAAAGAATTGGATAGATTGTCACGCATCGAACTGTCATGGGGGGGGGGGTAAAATAGCAGCGTTTAAGATGACCATAATGCCACAAATTATCTATCTCTTCCGAAATCCAGGAATCCCAATCCCATCAAAACAGGTTCAAATACTACAGACCATGCTTCACAAGTTTATATGGGCAGGGAAAAGGACGAGGTGTACAAACCTTTATCTCACCAGAAGTAAAAAAGCAGGACTACTACTGGGTGACACACCTTACCCACATCAAGAATTGGATAGGGGAGGAAGAAAAACCACTCTGGTTAGAAATTTAAATAGCCCTATCCCCAACAGAAAACTCAACCCTATTATTAATAAGTGATCTATGGAAACAATGGGACCTTAAGTTGCTACCAATCACAACACAGGCCTCAATCAAGGCATGGAGGCACATATCCACAAAGTACAATATTCAGGATATCTCACGAACATCCCAAACACCGATCCAATTACTAGAACATATGATACCCATGCTAGACACTAGACCTCTGAGCACAGCGGGCATCAAAGAAATGAACCAATTATACAACAAAACTGGACTTAAAATGATAGAAGACGTCATGAAAGAATACGAAATACACCACCACGCAACATACACACTGATGACATTTCCTGGAGAAACACCCATACAAGGGCTTATTCACACATCCCAAAGCATGGGAATATTATACAGTCGAATCCCAAAGCTAAAGGGATATCTGTATTCTACAGAATACTACAAAATGCTTCAGGTTTTCAAAAGACCAAATACATAGAAAAATGGGAAAAAGATTTGGGACACATTTATTCCTCAGGAAAATGGAAAAAAGCTCTCAACACCATTATTAGCTCATCGCACTGCAACTCGCATTGGGAAATGACACTAAAAATAACCAATAGATGGTACTATACACCTTACAGATTTGCGAAGATCACATCTACACAATCAGAACTATGTTGGCGAAATTGCGGACAATTAGGGAATCTGCTACGTGTGATGTGGGGGTGCCCATCCTTGACAAGTTATTGGACACAAGTATTCCAATTGATCTGAAGATGCACAGGAATATTTAAACACCCAAACCCATCATTGGCAATACTAAATCTAGGAATAGAGGAATTTCCATCTGAATTCCAAACGGTGGTAACCCACATATTGCTTGAAGCAAGATCCACAATCCTCTCCAAATGGAAATCCCTGTTAGTACCAAACGTTTTGGAAGTCACCGAAGAAACAAACATGAACAGCTTATGTGAGAAGGCAATAGCAATAAACTCTATGTCTTACGAAAAATTTGCTAAACAATGGGAAATCTGGCAAAAACACATATAATTAACACACAGAATTGAATTAAACCTCTTAATACTATAAATAGCGTGGACTTTAATGTGCATACAATATTCTTTTTTATCTTATTACTGCTCTTCCCTATTGTAACTGACTGTGGAACACCTGTACCAATTGTTATCTGATATGATACCGACCGCTAAATGTTGTATTACGCAATCTGTACTTTCATACCATTTTATACTCATATTTTCCTTCCTATACTTTGTATCATAAATACCAATAAAGAATATTGTTTAAAAAAAAAAAAAATATTGAATATGTTTTATAACAGAAAGTAAAAAATATTGTTTTTTTTTTCAAAATTGACAATTTCTTTTGTTTATAGCGCAAAAAATAAAAACCACAGAGGTGATCAAATACCACCAAAAGAAATCTCTATTTGTGGTAAAAAAAGGACATCAATTTTATTTGGGTATAACGTCGCACGACCATGCAATTGTCAGTTAAAGCGATGCAGTACCATATTGCAAAAAATGGCCTGGTCAGGAAGAGGGTAAAACCTACCGGAGCTGAATCGGTTTAAGATCTATCGATGCAGCATGCACTTTCATTGTAATACATCAGCATTGCAATAACAATACAAACAATAGTTATTATTGACAATTCAATATAAGCTTACTTGAAAAATATAATTTCAAGGTGAGTGCTGCCTATCTGCTTCGCTTTCCACAACTTTCTGGATTCCCTGCATGCTTTGCAGCTTCTCCTCCATTTCTAAAGACTACATATCCCATGGTACCTTGCTGCCAAGCAGTGATTCCTGTACTGACCCCGCCTCCTGAAACTCCTCCTCTCAGCACCTCTGTAGAGCAGAAGACAGGCTCTGTGCAAGGTGTGACACAGCAGTGTCTACTCACAGGACATTGTTGACTAAGTGTCACAGAATTCAAGGAAGTAAATGTAAAGTTTACAAACTTCAAGATCGTTCAGAGTAATAGGAGTAGGACAGAAATAATTCAAATATAATGTGGAAATGAATATAGGATTTTACATTTTGACTGTAGAAACGCTTTAAAAGATATGTAAAGCTTTGGTTTTTATAAAAAAAAAAAAAACATGTCATACTTACCTCCTCTGTACAGCAGTTTTGCATAGAGTGGTCTCAATCCTCCTCTTCTGGGGTCCCTCAGCGTCGCTCCTCCTCTTCTCGAGTGCCCCGTAGGAGAGCCGCTCTCCCCCGGGGCACCCGTACGGACGAGCTCCCGAGTCCTGCTGCTGCATCCATTGACACAGACAGTAGGACTCGGCTCCCGCGTCATTGGATTTGATTAACAGCAGTGGAAGCCAATGGCTGTGCTGCTATCAATCTATCCAATGAGGACCTGAGACTCCGGCTGGAGCAGATCGGGTTCAGGTAAGTAAAAGGGGGGCTGGTGCACTACAATGCCTAGAATGCATTGAAGCGGGAAACCGCCAGGGTTTACAATTCCTTTAACTCTACAAAACCAAAAGAAAATATCAGTTTTGGCTGGAAAGACCCAGCTATGACGGGTTCTCCACGAAGAACAGCAAAGTATAACCAGCATTTATGTAGAAGGACTTTTGTGCAACCTCGTATCACGCAGTTCCATAAAACAATGGGTAATTACTTTAGTACGGTTGCAAGCACGCCCGGCTTCTCCTTCATATCATTATTAGGAAGGATTTGAAAGGTTTTCTGATGCAGAGTAACTCGGAGCAGATTAGTCCTATTAATGATAATTGTAAATAAAGTGCTTCTGCTGCTATTGATAAAATAAGCCTCTGAGTTCATTTCTGAGATGCTGCCGCAACGAGGAGAAGGAAGCTTAAGCAGCATTGTGTGGAAAAAGCTTCTCGGTTTTTCTTTTGATGCAAAGAATCATGAAATCAATGCATGTAACGGGAGCAGATTTGGGAGTCTGAAGTTTATAATGCCGCAGGGTCATGTGAGGGGACATCTTTCAGCACGTACCAAAATAAGACTGCAAAATAGTAGAGGAGATGTACAGAGAATACTAATCATAACAGCACAATAAACATGTTCAGTAAACATTCATATAATTGAATCTAATATAGTATCAACAAGTGTGTATTCCATTCAACTCCTGGGACAAAGAAAATACCTCCGGGTATGGGGGTGCATGTGAAAACAATGGGCCAATCATCAGGCACCAGTGCTGTAACATGGAGACTAGTGTTGAGCGAACCCGGACTGTAACGTTCGGGTCCGTACCGAACTTTAGGGTGTCCGTGGCACGGACCCGGACCCGGACATTTCAAAAATCGTTCGGGTTCGGTCCGGGGTTCTGCTATTTTACTCCACGTGTTGAGAAGCTGCAGGGCAGCCAATCAACAAGCGTTTCACTGGTTTGCCCTTAGAAGCCATCACAGCCATGCCTACTAATGGCATGGCTGTGATTGGCCGGTGCATCATGTGACCCAGCCTCTTTATAAGCTGGAGTCACAGTGCTGCAGTCACATGCTCCTTGGGTTAGTATAGGGAAAGGTAGCTGACGGCGTGAGGGACAGATTTTAGCCATTTTAAGACCTGATCCTGCATCCTGAGATAGATTACTTTACTACTGCTGTCTGTGCTGTTGCTCTGAGGACA
>BLSH010489184.1:2408541-2418889 GCA_018402905.1 Glandirana rugosa
TTTTTTAAGAATCTTCACACTGAGGTATTGCCGCAAGCTCCAAACAGAAACATAACATTACAATTCGAAAAGTCGAACATACTCGTAAACTCGAGAAATCCTCCGAAACAACCTTTGCCTTGTCACCTCACCCTTGACTCCGAAACTATTCTCTAATACAACCTGATCTGTGCACACTTATTGCTGTGGAAAAACCTGTACTAAGAAGTCTCGACCGGAATCCAATAGATGTTGCAACTGTCCAACGAAAATAACACCCGTACGTTACCAGTCCTAGACCTTCTATGTACTTGAATTATTTTACTGGTTCTCCGGTGATGATCGAGAGAACACTTTTTGTGTTTTTACTATGGACACTTTATAAGAGTTTTTGAATTTAAAGTAATTCATTAATTTTTTGTGTTTTTCACAAGAGAGCTAGTAGTGGCCTCTTGGTCATTTTATTAAGTTCATGTATCTTCCAGATCCTGACCATTGCATGCCCACAATAAAAGCAACCTGTCAACGTTGTAGATAACCTAAGGCCAGCTCTGAAGAATCATGTCCAAAAAGGTGTCGTTATTCACACGTGTCTAGTCCAACATAATCTCTTATCAAAGCCTCAGTTCCCACTCCACTGTTCCGTTTCCAACAAAGCCTCCTAAAGAGCTCAAATGCTCATACAAGCTGAAAAGCTTAACATTACAATACAAAGACAAACCTCGAACGCCGTTATGGAGTCACACTTCTAAGAATTTTTTAAATGGAATAATCCATGCAAATCAAAGCAATTTAAATGCATAGCTCTGGCAGTTCAGCATTGTAAAACCCTGAGATCACTGTGTGATTATAACCGAAGAACTATCACAAAAGGCGAACGCGTTGCAGACAATACGATAATTGTGATTTGATGCACTCTATTAATTCACATCTTTATGCTGTTATTTTCTTGTCTTTATAAAGCCTAAGTGTGTGTTTTATAGCCCATTTATATTTGTGTTCTTTTAAGAAGCCTCATCTTATTTTTCTCCTTCCATTTTCTACTGTATCTTATTAATAGGACTAAACAGATGTTCTATTATGCAGATATAATTGCCTGTATTAATTATTCCCAAGGACACAAATTTGTGGCTGCTTTATCAGTTCTAAAAATGATAAAATGTTAAGCTATTTGCCAATACATCCATCCTAACTGGGCCCAATGCCCCATTCACCCAACGCAGACTCTGCTACATGTGTGGACCATGTGTAGCAGGCCCCATAGGATGACAGTAGTCATGGGACTGTTGCTGACATCCTCCTTGCAGGTGCCCCAGTGATAATCTTGTGCCCATAGGGCTAGCAGACTTGTGATACATTTTGTGACTGTAGCCAATCATTCCTAGAGGAAATACTTAGGAACTGCACTCTGGCACCCATATTGGGAAAGTCTGTGTAGTTTTGGGAAAGTAGGGATGAGTGAAATGTTGAGTTTTCTTTCACCAAAATTTTACAAATTGGGATTTTTTAGCAAAATTTGGCCATTTTGGCAAATTGCTTTGGCATAAATAGGGAAAACAAACTGAGGTGGATTTTCTTGAGTTTTAAAGGCTAAGTTCACTTTTTGCAGGTAAAAAAATGTACATTTTTTTTTTTTTAGGAGCCTGCAGAGCATTGCACCTGCAATCAGCAGCAGGGCCATTGATAAGGCAGTAAAATCCTGTTGTACTGGGACAAGGACCCATCAGTTAAAAGGGGGGCCAGGTCTTGTTCATTTCTGCCTAAATTAATACATAGATTTTTACTAGACTGCACCCGCTCCTACTTTCTTACCAGGGCTTAAAGGGCTTAAATTACATTTCCCTGGGCCCCATGACATCAACAGAGGGGCGTAGGCAGATGAAGTCACTGCTGCTGTTCCGCTGCACCTTGGGGGGGGGGGGGTGGGAGGACGAAGGTGGGCTTGGGGGAGGAGGGGTTGCCCATCAGGAAGGCTGTACAGGGCCCCCTGATTTCTAACAGCAGCCTTGATCAGCAGATTGTGCGTGCAATGCCAGGCTCCCTGCAGACATCCAGTATAGTTGCCTGCCAATCCCTCCCATACAGGCATACATTTACTGAACTCCAGGAAGAATCAATGAACTACGAGACTGTTTACCAGCACCCTCACAGTTTATTAAGAACTACAAGCCACTGCCATGATAGCAGTGACTGTTTTTAAACTGTGACAGCAGGTGCAAGTAGAGAATGTATGCTATGTATTAAAGTATAATTCCTGCCTAGTCCTAACTATTCTTAAAAATGGCCCCTTCCCCTCCTGCTACCTGTCCTGTTAACCCTATGTAAAAAATATGCATATACTTACCTATTTTCACCTCGCTACAGTTCGGTCACGCAATCCTGCATCTCTGGCTTCCATGTCAGTGTGGCTGCAAGGGAGAGGAAGGAGCACTGGCACGGTCTGGGCTATGGGTGACATCATTATTTCCAGACTTCCCAGCTGTTGTCGTGTGCTCCCCTCCCCTGCAGCTGGCTGCTCACTGACACTGGGGACATAGATAGGGTAGCCAGGATAGGTAGCGGGAGGGCAGAGAGCTAGTTCTCTTAAGAATAGCAATGGTTGGTAAGGTATTCCCCATTAGTGTCACTTAAGTGTAACAACAACTTGTTATTTTTATGTCAGTTAATGGTATAATACAGTTTCCCTGTATGTTGGGGTTAGTTGGTTTAGTACATAGATAAACCCTTTACATCTTCTCTATGTTTCCTCAATAGACCACCATCCTTCACAGAAGGCATACTACTGAGAAGATTATTGTCTCTTTGCACTACAAGTGACTGGTGAACATCCTATGTGTATTTTAAGAAGTAAAACTAGGTTGGATTCAACTGCTTACTGGGGAGTTGAGCTTTCTGTGGAGGGTGCTTGTTCAGCAGGTGACCAATCTGGCCAGATGGACCGTGTTCTAAAGGGGTATGTCAATGCATTAACTGGTCCTTGAAACAGAACCCTCATAAAGCCTATGTAGAACTATTATGAAAGCGGCTGTAAAGGCAGAAGGTTTTATATCTTAATGTTTTGTATGCATTAAGTTAAAAAGCATTTTGTGTGCAGCAGCCCCCCCCCCCAAGCACCCCCTGATTACGTACCCAAGCCCCTTCTCTCTCCAGCAATGTCCCCGAATATCTAAGCCATCCGGGACACTCCTCCTGATTGGCTGAGCTATTGGCTATTGTCAATCAACATCAGTCAGCCAATCAGGGGAGAAAGGGAACCGGGCTGGGGCGGGGCTCCATGTCTGAATGGACACACAGAGCTCTGACTCGGCTCGGGTGCCCCCATAGAAAGCTGCTTGCTGAGGGGGCACTCGATAGGAGGGAGGGGCCAGGAGCAGCAAAGAGGGAGGTAAGTATAACATGTTAGCTTTTTTTTGTTGTTTTTTTTAAAAAAAAAAAACAAGACTTTACAATCACATTAAGTTTACAAAAGTCATCAAGAAAGAAGTGTTTATCATTGGAATATATTATAAAAAGACAATGCAAAGAACAGTACAGTACATGATGTCACCATGCATCCTGCTATGGTATACTTCAGTTGCCACAGGTGGAATTTGACTTGATAAAGGGGATTGTTTCTCTAAAACATTAATTAATTGATATTTCCATAACACTCATCTATCTGGGGACGTAAAGCACTTTATCTGCTGCTGGGCCAATGATCTTGGGCATGCTCAGTAGAATATAATACTAAAGCCAAGTAAACTGCCAGCATGCCTTTGGAGGAAATCCACACAAACACAGGGAGAACATGCAAACTCCATGCAGGCAGTATCCTAACCACGACCAAGAACCCCAGTGCTGCAAGTCAGTAGTGCTAATCACTAAAGCTGGCTATTGACTAGTAGATTTTCTAACAAACATTCAAGCATCCGTAAGAACATTTCTACAAAAAATCTCAGTACATGCAATGCCTTGATGAATGTCTTTCAAAATCACTTCAAAATGTAATTTGCTTTTAACAATCAATTTTGGAACTAATTTAATGTCTCAAACAAAAAACACATTTACTGTAAGAAATTAGTTTATTCAATAATAAAATTCCATCCTGCTCGTTCAAATTTTCTCATCACTGTGGTCAAAAACTGACCTCACTAAGGATTAGAAAATCATTGCATTCTCTGGTTGGACGAGGTGGATTGTAACTTCACCGCCCCTCATCTCCACATTATCCAATCAAGGAACATCCCATATTAATTTTAAAAAATACAAGGCAAACTGTGAATGCTGGCAGAAGACCCAGAACATTGGGGTGATCACCGTAGTAGCAGCAAACACTACAGTGATTGTCAGCTTCCCCAGTGGTCCCATAGTTATGAGATATACAGTATCTCACAAAAGTGAGTACACCCCTCACATTTTTGTAAATATTTTATTCTATCTTTTCATGTGACAACACTGAAGAAATGACACTTTGCTACAATGTAAAGTAGAGAGTGTACAGCTTGTATAACAGTGTAAATTTGCTGTCCCCTCAAAATTACTCACAGCCATTAATGTCTAATCTGCTGGCAACAAAGTGAGTACGCCCCTAAGTGAAAATGTCCAAATTGGGCCCAATTAGCCATTTTTCCTCCCCGGTGTCATGTGATTTGTTAGTGTTACAAGGTCTCAAGTGTGAATGGGGAGCAGGTGTGCTGAATTTGGTGTTATCACTTTCACTCTCTCGTACTGGTCATTGGAAGTTTAATATGGCATCTTATGGCCTAACCGAGGATCTGAAAAAAAGAATTGTTGCTCTACATAAAGATGGCCTAGGCTATAAGACCCTGAAACTGAGCTGCAGCATGGTGGCCAAGACCATACAGTGGTTTAACAGGACAGGGTCCTATCAGAACAGGCCTCGCCATGGTCGACCAAAGAAGTTGAGTGCACATGCTCAGCGTCATATGAGTGCTGCCAGCATTGCTGCAGAGGTTGAAGGGGTGGGGGGGTCAGCCTGTCAGTGCTCAGACCATACGCCGCACACTGCATCAAATTGTTCTGCATGGCTGTCATCCCAGAAGCAGGCTTCTTCTAAAGATGATGCACAAGAAAGCCCACAAACAGTTTGCTGAAGACAAGCAGACTAAGGACAAGGATTACTGTAACGTATTTGGTTCAGATGGTGTCAAGCATGTGTGGCGGCAACCAGGGGAGGAGTACAAAGACAAGTGTGTCTTGCCTACAGTGAAGCATGGTGGTGGGAGTGTCATGGTCTGGGGCTGCATGAGTGCTGCTGGCACTGGGGAGCTACAGTTCATTGAGGGAACCATGAATGACAACATGTACTGTGACTTACTGAAGCAGAGCATGATCCCCTCCCTTGGGAGACTGGGCTGCAGGGCAGTATTCCAACATGATAACGACCCCAAACACACCTCCAAGATAATCACTGCCTTCCTAAAGAAGTTGAGGGTAAAGGTGATGGACTGACCAAGCATGTCTCCAGACCTAAACCCTATTGAGTATCTGTGGGGCATACTCAAACAGAAGATAAAGGAGCACAAGGTCTCTAACATCCATCAGCTCTGTGATGTCATCATGGAGGAGTGGAAGAGGGCTCCAGTGGCAACCTGTGATGTTCTGGTAAACTCCATGCCCAAGAAGCAGTGCTTGAAAATAATGGTGACCACACAAAATATTGACACTTTGGGCCCAATTTGGACATTTTCAGGGGTGTACTCACTTTTGTTGCCAGCGGTTTAGACATTAATGGCTGTGTGTTGAGTTATTTTGAGGAGACAGCAAATTTACACTGTTATACAAGCTGTACACTCACTACTCATTGTAGCAAAGTGTCATTTCTTCAGTGTTGTCACATGAAAAGATAGAATAAAATATTTACAAAAATGTGAGGGGTGTACTCACTTTTGTGAGATACTGTATATTTAGGAGTAAGCCACAAAGGATATAAAACCACAATGAGTGCAGCAAATGTCCAGATATAAAAGTAGCAGTGACATCATCACAGTGCTGTAATGTGCAGAGAGCAGAGCTGTGGGAGGGATCCAGCAGGCTCAACTCAATTCAGACTGCCAGCAGAAAACTACAGAAGGGGGCGGAGACAAGACCAGTCACCCTGCACAAGGAGTGAGAGCAGCAGTAAACGGTCTTTATTACAGGAAACTCCAAAATCTCACACTGGATTACTGCACAGATCTGGAAGAAATACACAAAACACACCAAGATTCAAGCAACAATGGCTCCTGTATTTAGACAATTTTTGTTATTACAGAGTTCAGCTATAACTTTACAAAAATTCAGTGGAATATTTTTCAGCCCATTGGTTTGGAATTAATAAGCAGCTAGTGTGCAGAGTGAATTAATGGCTATACAAATGAGTTCATATAATGTGACTTCCAATTTTATGGTTTAATTAAACACGTTTAAAAGCTAATTGATAACATATAGCCTGATAAAGTCTTTGCAAGTGAAGACGCACACCATATACTGTGTAGAGGAAATGTTATCAGAATTGATAGCCTATATAGAGTATTATACATCATGTAGATAATGCAGAGAAATGACATTTAATAGAATGGAAATGTTTCAAAAGACCATATCAATAAATAAAGAAAAATAACGGAGAGTACTGCTGACTAGTAAAATATTTCCTCTTCTGTACAGTCAGCTTTTGGGTCAATTAGTGCTCCGTAATTGTTTAATGATTACCAAGGCAAACTTATGTTATTATAATAGCTATTATAAATCACTGGTGACTGTAGATGACACAGTGCTAGCATGGATGGGGAAATAAACTGAAGATCGAACTGTGTATGGCTAACTTCTGGGCTTGTTAACACCATCATTTCTGCATGAGCGTTTTCACTGTGTTTGCAGTGTATTTACATGCGTTTGCAGTGAGTCTTGCAAGATGCTTTTTTACATTTTTAATTTATTTAAAGTGACTGTAAACATTTTTGTATCGATATAAAAAAAACATAATAAATACCTTTTTTCCCTTTTTTAGAAGTGATCACATTCCTTTTGTTCTCAGCTGCATAAGAGCTGGAGGGAGGAGAAGCAGCAGGACACTGAGCTTCCCAGTGAATGGCTGTGCAGCGGGGGCATCAGGACAAGTCTGATCATTGGAGGAGAGCACACTGAATTCCCAGCATAGCTAGAGAACTGAACACATTGTGTTCTACTGCTTAATGTGGTCAGTTTTTAATAGGAAAGCAGAGGGACTGGCAGGAACACCAGGGATGTCACACAAAGAAAGCAATACAATGAGAACAGGAGACTTTCTCATACAAGTATAGTGGAACCTTGGATAACGAGCATAATCCGTTCCAGGAGAATGCTTGAAATCCAAATCACTTGTATATCAAAGCAAGTTTCCCCATAGAAAACAATGGAATCTCAGATAATTAGTTCCACAGTCACTACTTGTCTATGCAGCACTGTATGTGGCCATAGGTACGGGGGCGCTGGTGTATGCAATACCATATGTGGCCAGAGGTGTGGTGGCGCTCCTGAGGCTCGGAAGCGCTCAGAAACATTCGGAAAGGCTCGAGAACTATCAATACTTTCGGTATTTCCGAGTATTTCTGACTATTTCCGACAGCTTCCGAGAGTCTCTGAGCCTCACCAGTGCCCCCCCTCACCTCTTGTCACATGCGGTAAGGCATGCACAGAGGCTTAAACCTGCTCGTTTTGCGAAACAGCACTCGCAAACCGAGTCAAGATTTTTTTTAAACAACACTGCTCATATTGTGAAACGCTCGTTAACCGCGTTACTTGCAGTCAGAGGTTTTACTGTACATGGTACATCAGGCACATATCAGGAATATGAAGTGTTGGGGTAACAAACACTTTAAATGTATACTTTTTACTTAGTTACCTTTACGCTCTTTTGCGTGCATTTATTTGTGAGCGTTTACAGTATTTGCGGCGTAGACAATTGCAACGTGCTTTTTTAATAACTTCAAGTCTGTACATTTTCACCCCCTTCTAGGCCAGGCTAATTTTCAGCGCTGTCACATTTTGAATGATAGAGCTTTCTTTTGGTGGTATTTAATCACCACTGGGGTTTTTATTTTTTGCTATATAAAAAAAGACAGAACATTTTGAAAAAAAATATTTTTCTTGTGTAGCGGGTGCCCCACTCTGTCAACCGTGATCTCTCCAAGCTGGTCGCCATGAGTACACAGGGAGAGCTGCCTGTCAGCCCTGCAGTGGATTTCTCCCCCTCCCTTTTCCCTTCACTGACTGCATGTTAACACAGGCATCCGCCCACTCTGTTCTCTCCCCTGTGTTTCTATTGGCAGGAGGAGGAGAGCCATTTATAGAAGCCAGAACAGGAGCCAATCAGAAGGACTTTAGCAGCAGCAGCTGCAAAGGATACTATGATATGTAGTCCCCATCTAAAACTGCCCCATAGCTTTCTATGGAGACAGAACTACAAGAGCCAGCTTGCTCTGGGGGAAAAGGAACTAGAGACTGCATCTTGTTGATCTGAGGAGATTTTTCAGTCAGCACAAGGATAGAGGGATCCCAGGTGCATATCCAGATGCACCTGCACCAATGGTGTGAAGCACTGCAGTGTGAAGTGATCAGTCGGGTCACTAGAAGAGCCTGCCTGTTCCAGGACATTCGTTTGGGCCTTGGCCACAGGGTTGGGTGAGAGGGCTTTTGCCCATTTGCAGGAAACAAGGGCACTACACACAGATAGAGTTGTATGGACACTGTATACAGATATCATTGCTCTTAGTCACCTTGCTGACACTTGTAGTGCCACAGGAAACAAGGCCATTTAGATACAGAGACACTGTATACAGACACCATTGTACTTTCACCTTGTTGAGGAAGATCTTGCATCCTTCACTTGATAATCCGGGCCAGTTGTGTTGTTTGGCCCTGCTATTCAGGAGTTTAAGTGCACCAACGAGAGTGGCTAGCTGAAGATACAAAGCCTCATCTTTCTTCAAAGGGACTGAAGCTACTAGTGCCATACGGGCCCGCACACAAAGGACAGTTCATCTGGGAAGCTAAGTCATTAGATATTGATTTGAATACAGCGTTTGTTGTTTGGGCTTGTGATCTCAGGGGACAGAAGAGAGAGAACTGACATAAAGAGTGTCAGTCTTCTGCTCTCCTCCTGCCTAGACTCATAGAGCCAAATTTGAGTAGAAGTAACCAATCCAATATAAAGTGTCACATTGTGATTTATTTGCCATTTAAAGTGATTGTAAAGCTTCGATTTTTTTTGTAAATAACAAACATGTTATATTTGCCACCTCTGTGCAAGGGTTTTGCACAGAGTGGCCCCGATCCTCCTGGCTCCTCCCCACATTGAGTGCCCCCACGGGGAAGCGCTTCCCTGGGGATACTTGTGTGTGTTCCCGTGTCCTGCTGCAGCGTCCATTGACAAAGACAGCAGGACTCAGCCCTGCCCACCGACGTCATTGGATTTGATTGACAGCAGCGGGAGCCAATGGAAGGAGAGAAAAAAAGAATAGAGGAGAGGGAGGAGAGGCATTAAAGTGCTGTAACAGGCTCAACTCCCCTATCCCATGCCCAACAGGGCGGCAAAAGTCTCTGCTACATTTCTTTGGTAAAAATAACCCAAATCATTGTTTACACTGTGATTGGTCACAGCAATCACATGGTACCAAGCCCTGGTACCATGTGATCGCTGTAACCAATCACAGTGTAAATCACACAGAGTAAATAATATACTGGGATCTGTGACCAGTGGACACAGCAGATCACTGATCTCTCTATTGGGCCGCTGTAAGCGGCCTGGTACAACAATCAATGATCCGCTATGTCCGGCGGACACAGTGGGTCACAGATCCACTGCTGTGCTCGCTAGAGGGCAGGAGAACATACAGATAGGAAGTGTTTAAATGCACACAAAAGCACTTCAATGGTGTAAACTAGACTCATTGGAACATATTTATTGTTACTGTACGTGTTTGTACTGTGCTTATGCTGTGTTTAAAAACGCACCTGGCTGCATCCATTGTAGATGAGCTCTTACTGTAATTTGAAGGTAAAGAGTTTACCCTTTAAGCTGGCTGTAGCTGGAGTGATGTTCCTTCCTACAACCATGCATTAAAGGAAAAATAATTGCTTGATTCCCCATCAACACAGTCATAGTCGTGCGCACAAAGGGTGGCAGGTGTGCCTGGGCACACCCTAATCACCCTGTACTGTGCAGATTCCCCCTGCTGCCTGGCTGCAGAGAAAGGGACTGGGGAATTTCTGTCCTCAGTCTCTTTCTCTGTCTCAAAAGTGAGTCATCAGGGGTCTGTTTAGACCCCTGATATTTCTCCACAGCCCCCCAGCAGGGCTCCTAAAAGAATTGTAAAAAAAAAAATAATAAAATATAATATTGTAAAAAAAA
>BLSH010489184.1:2422527-2454111 GCA_018402905.1 Glandirana rugosa
TACATTTAGTCACTTTTCAGTCTTAAGGGTAAGACATATGTTCAGTAACTGAACATCTCATAACTTATTTTCGGTATTTTTATCGTCGGTCCGTTGATCGTAAAAGTCCTCTCCAGTAGTTGATACGTCGGGTATAATACCTCTTGATTACGTAAAACTTCTAAAATTTCTCGTTCGTTCGTAACGTCTAATAGAGAAAAGCACTTAAAAACAATAACGTCGACACGCTGACCAAAAGACGTGGACCGTCGATACCTTCTAGAGGAATAAGATAACCCAACATCGTTTAATAGAAATGAAATAAAATCTCTCACCAGCAAGATGTCCCTGTCTTTAATGGTTAGAGCCTTCCATAAGGCTATTATAAACTTTTAGTATGCACCTCCCTATGGCACAGACCACTCTCTAAAATAAAGTAAAGATAATTTGCTACAACCCAATAGAATAAGGAGATCTTCCATAGCTGCCAGGTGCAGAAAACCAGTCGCACAGCTGCAATAACAAAAATTCACGAAAAGAGATAATCTGCAATGCTTGCTTGCTCTTTAAAATCTTCAAAATGCATTAGTTCTCCATAATATGGGCTGCATAGTTGATGACCTCTCCTGAAAATGCTAGTTGCCTGGCTGCTATTTTTATGGCTTTTATTCAATACTCTACAAGTCAATGACTTGTATACAGAATGGGAATTCTGACTTTTCACTGATTTACATTGGTGCCAAATTGTTCTGTGACTCAGAAAACCAGAGCTGTCCAGCAACTAACATGTCCAGAAAAAGCAATGGCAATGGCAGCCCATACATTTCCTCATTACAGAGGTGCATTAAAGTGGAACTCAACCACAGCCAAATGACCTCCACCCTGCCCTTGTTCCGCAGCACTTTTAAAAAAAAGAAAAAAGCTGCAGGGGCGCAGATTACCACTGGTTTCATACAGAGATTTTGGGCTTTGTGTGGCCACAAATGCCTCCAGCTTCTGCTGGTCGGGTACTGTAGTGCCCCGGCGCCATGTATACACATGTGCGGGCAACCCATTCATGCAAATTGCAGCTTATTAACAAACTGTCTCCGGAGACAACAGTGGCACAGAACTCCCAGAAGGCAGCTGGGCTCGGCTTAGGGCGAAAACCCAGAAAAAAAAATTCAACAAGAAAAACGGTAATGGAAAGCAGAGGGAAAAGTAAAATAATGTTATTTAGGTGAGTTTAGTTCTTTTTTAAGCCAAACATTCACAAAAAGACCTAGAGTGTATGACTTTTCAGCACATTTCAAAGTCTGTATGAAAAAAATTTCAATTTCTAGCAATAGTATTACTTTTCATAAAAAAACATTCTGCATTTTATCGTTAAAAAGCCAGTGTTGTGCTCCAATGACTTTGCCTAGGCTGAAATGATGTCATTAGTCTGCTACAAAAATTTTCACCACCCTCTACAGTATAATACAGAAAAGTGTACAGTGAGATGAGCATATCAAACATCACTGAAGTCACAATGTTCTTGTCACTTATAATGGTCAACGTGTTTTGCTTACACAGTAGCTTCTTCAGGACCATGTAGTTTAGAGGATGTGACACTAGTTGCATCAAACAAATAAACATAAATTAGACATATGCATAGTATCTATAAAATAATGACCAACATCACTGAGTATAAATGCTTAAAAGTGTTACTATACCCAGGACCCTGCATTCACTATATCTGGTCTCCCACAGTGCACAAAACATGGAAATCCAATTGTTTTAGTAACTATAAATTGCTAAATATATTTTCTCATCAGCAATATCAACCAGTATCTGGTTAAATTTTATATGAGAAGTTTTCATTCTGCTCTGACTGTCCTATCAGGTTGCAGTACCTTGAACTCTCTGTCTGGACTGTGCAAATTGGCCATGTGCTGATCACATGCACCCTCTCAAATAAAACAAAAAAACAACTCTCTAGCAATACACACACAACTGAGCATTTAAAGCTTGTCCCTAGCCTCTGTTCTATCAAGAGATGGTTTGAGGACAGTAAAAGAAAGGGAAGAACAGAGAGGACAGGATCAAACACTTTTTACACACTACAGGGTTAGGTTCCACAGTGAGTATAACAAGCATGCTTTACGGCATATACAGATTCATTTTACTGTTGTGGGTTTAGTAACACTTTAAGGGTCTGAGGCTCACATGAGCATGTTGGTACTCGGCAAAGTTCTATGTAATAGTCTGTTACATTGGACTTTGCCCAGTGCCATCGTGTTCATGTGAGCCGAGTACCATCATGTTCATGCCTCAGAGCCTTAGAGCATTTATACTCAGTGATGTTGATTATTATTTTATAGATACTAGAAGTCAAAATGTTGTTTGATGCAACTAGTGCCACATACTCTAAATTACATGATCCTGAAGAAGCTACTGTACAAGGGAAACATGTTGACCAATATAAATGACAAGAACATTGTGACTACAGTGATGTTTGATATGCTCATCTCACTATACACTTTTCTGTATTATACTGTAGAGGGTGGTGAGAATTTTAGTTGCACACATATTGTTTGTTTTCGCTTCATTAGCGTTTTTTAAACTTTTTATATGTCCTGAATTTGCACTAAAGTGTATAGAAAGTGTTCATGCCTCAGAGCCTTAGAGCATTTATACTCAGTGATGTTGATTATTATTTTATGGATACTAGAAGTCAAAATGTTGTTTGTTTGATGCAACTAGTGCCACGCACTCTAAACTACATGATCCTGAAGAAGCTACTGTACAAGGGAAACATATTGACCATTATAAATGACAAGAACATTGTGACTACAGTGTGCTCATCTCACTATACACTTTTCTGTATTATACTGTAGAGGGTGGTGAGAATTTTAGCTGCATGCATATTGTTTGTTTTCTCTTCATTCGCCTTTTTTTAACTTTTTATATGTCCTGAATTTGCAATAAAGTGTATAGAAAGTGTTCTTGCCTCAGAGCCTTAGAGCATTTATACTCAGTGATGTTGATTATTATTTTATAGATACTATAAGTCAAAATGTTGTTTGTTTGATGCAACTAGTGCCACGCACACTAAACTACATGATCCTGAAGAAGCTACTATACAAGGGAAACATGTTGACCATTATAAATGACAAGAACATTGTGACTACAGTAATGTTTGATATGCTCATCTCACTATACACTTTTCTGTATTATACTGTAGAGCAGGTGTAGGGAACCTGCGGCTCTCCAACTGTTGTAGAACTACATTTCCCATCATGCTTCTGGGAGTAATTGTATCCATCAGCCTTGCAATGCCCCACGGGAAATGTAGTTCTACAACAGCTGGAGAGCCGCAGGTTCCTTACCCCTGCTGTAGAGGGTGGGGAGAATTTTAGTTGCATACATATTGTTTGTTTTTGCATCATTAGCGTTTTTTTTTACTTTTTTTTTCCATAAAGATTTTATTGATTGATTGAGATAGTGTACATACACGTTTCACCACAGATAAAAACGGAATCATAACATAAATGGAGTAGAGGTAAAGCATAACATGAATAAATGTGGATTACAAAAGCATCTCCTTAGACATCGGGACGTACCCTGTAGTTGTTCTTGAGGAAAAGCTATGTATACGTTACTATATAGGTGAGCGTGTGTTAGGCTTTTTACCAGAAGACGGGGGGAGGGGGAACCGGGAGGGGGGAAGGAGAGGAGGGGAGGGGGGAGGTGGTATGAGTGCCTAGTGCTGGGTTGGGGAGGGCGGACCAGAATGTACTTCCCGTGATCCGCATGAGGGGTCTGCCGCCTCTGGTTACAGCATACCCTAGTGATTGTTACTGGGTATCTAGGGGTATTTGGGGAATTTTAAGGGTAGACTGCTCGATAGTCATTGGTCGTCTGAAAGTGGGTCCAACATGACCACGTCTTTCTGAAGTTATCGTGGGAAGAGGCGATCAGCTCCTCCATTTTTTTACTTTTTATATGTCCTAAATTTGCAATAAAGTGTATAGAAAAATTGCTTTTAAAATTTGTTGCCCAGTCTCATTCTGTGCTGTTAAATTGGTTGTAAACCTAGTTATACCACTTTTACCTACAGGTAAGCCTATAATAAGGTCAACGTCATCGTCACATGCACCCAGAAGTAACGACCCGCTCGTGCCATTTCTTCAGGGCCCATGCCGTGTCCCGGAGTGACATCATCGCGGCTCCGGCCAACCACAGCGCCAGAGCCCGCAAACCCGGAAATAACTCCGGGAGACATGTCGCAGGTCAGAGCGGTATGCGGAGACCGCTGCAACACCTTCGCTCTAAGGTAAGTATTTCATAATGAGCTAGTATGCAATGCATACTAGCTCATTATGCCCTTGTCTTGCAGCTTTTTTTTTTCTTTGAGTTTACAACCACTTTAAAGTCCCTTTTTTGGACTGCACATGGTATTCTTGCCAATCTTTCTTTTTTGTAACTTTGTAGTAAGTCTCAAAGAGAGGGCCTGCAGTAGCAGAGGATGATCTGAGTGAGACATTCGTAAACACAGGCATTGATTTTGTTGTCTTTAACCAGCACCACGGGCCAGAAAGTAGATGGTGACCCCTGGATAATGCCTGAACAAAGATAGCTCTGTTCTGCTGCAACAAAAAGCAGAGGAAGGCATTTCCAAGATGGAGCACTTTGATCTCTATGAGAGGTATTAAAAACTTTAAAGCATTGCACTTACACATTACATTAGCATGCATGCCCTTAACATCAGAAAATAAATCTGACGCTAGGTCCACTTTAATGAGAAAGGCAAAATGAATTTTCGAAGCACGGCGGATTCTACTCAAAGCGGCGGGTCATCGTGTTGGAAGGTCATCACTCATGTGTGTCTCTAAACTATGAGATTCTGCAAATTGCTAATTTGTTTTTCATCTCCAGCAGCTAACAAGAGGTTCAGGTTTGTCTCTCTTTAATGTAAGACACCGGGCTACACGGCTCTGTACAGGGCACCTCATTAGATTCCTTCCAAGGATGCATTTCATTTCTCAAAGAGAACACATTAGTGATTAGAAGTTTGGAATAATTATTCTCAGTTACTTACGAACGATTTATTTAGTAAATCATTAGATGTGCCCCCAAGATAATAGTGACTGCATTGGATGGAGTAATTAATCCAGCAATGTGGGATCGTTGCATACTGTGTTCTTTGGATCGTTTTTGTTCCAATTAACAAAAAAAGGTCTTCCTTGAATGAGTTTAGCTTCCTAAATAATTGAAACATACTATTATGAAAAGAGCTAGAGCGGTGTAATTATTGGAAGGGTTTGTCCCCAGAATCATCTGCTTTTCTAAACTCGCTTTTTCTCCTGGTATAATGCCTTGTAGTTTCCGGAAATGTAACTCCCCTTTGAGTAAGGCTTTAACTATAAATTCTATAGGACTTTTCACCAGTATAATTGGTTATGTAAACCCAGCGGCGGCCCGTACATTAGGGGCACACGGGCACCGCCCCCCCCATCCATGTGTCTCCTGATCTACATCCAGGGCGCCGGATGCATGGATTCCAATGGGGGGAGTGTTTTTTGAAGCACATGATTAGAGCCAGAGGCCCTAATAGGCTTCAAAAAAGAGTGGGCTTCAGGTGCAGAGCACTGTGCCCCGATCCCACCCAGTTGGGTGACAGTAGTGAATGAATATTCGCTGTCGCCACACTGATCCTCCTCCCGGCCAATCTGGAAGCGGGACCCATCACCCAATTGGCTGAAAGGACATGCAATCCTATTGGATGACTAGGAGGAGGAAGGAGGAGCCGCCGTAAAGCAGAAGAAGGGAAGAGGACACAGGAGTCGCTGCCCGTAGGAGCCACTTCTCACCGCCCATAGGTGCCCGCAACCTGTCCACTGCCCACCACCCCTAGGAGCCTGCTGCCCATTGCCCGTAGGAGCCTGCATGCCCGCCCACGAGATTGGGTAAGTGCCAGGGGGTGCCGCGGACCGACCAACCAAACGGGGGGGATGGGGATGTTTGCCGCCCCCCCAAAAAAAAAACCCACCGGCCGCCACTGTGTAAACCCTAAATATTCCTGATATGTGCTTGCTGCACCATGTATTTGTATGAAAATGTATCCAGTTCTCATTGTATTGCTTCCTTTGTGTGAAATACCTGGTGTTCCTGCCTGTCCCTCCGCTTTCCTATTAAAAACTGACCACTATTTTACAGTGATTTTGATGGATTTTGTAGCTGGCGGTCAAAACGTTCCTATCCTTAACCTCCCTGGCGGTGTTCCCGAGTGTTGCCTCGGGGTGGATTTTCAGTACCAAGAGCGGTAACCCCGAGCCACACTCGGGATCGCATCGCTGGATCCAAGGCAGTGCTACTCACCTTGTCCCCTGGATCCAGCGATGTCCCCCGCCGTGTCTGCGGGCTGTGTCCTCCGCCCAATGCCTCTGTGTGCCGGGCTCCGTTCCCTGCGAGCGTCGCGTCGCACGGGGACGGAGACCGGCGGGAAATTCAAAAAGTGAAACACACACAGCACATACAGTACACTGTAATTTTATAGATTACATTACTGTATGAAATCATTTCACATCCCCTTTGTCCCTAGTGGTTTGCCCAGTGTCCTGCATGCACTTTTATATAATAAATGTCATTCTTTCTGCCTGGAAACATGAGAATGTCCATGGCAAACAAAAAGTGTCCCTTTACGTCAAAAGTGGTTTCTGATCAGCTAGAAAACAGCGATAGTAAATAAGAATCATTTGCAGAATTGAGTGATACTGATTTTTGGGGAAATTTATCATCAGAAACTGAAAGTGACGACAGCGACAATTCTGCAACTGAGCAAATTTCTGTGTTTTTGGTTTGATTACATTATTGAATACATTTTATTACTATTACATTATTATTTTTGATAATTATGTTTAGTTATTTATTATATTATAATTTATGATTTTATTTTTCAAACTTTTTCATACCCGGGATGTCTACTAGACTCTTGTTTAGACAGATTTAAGTGAGTTATTCCTAAGAATTACAGGCCTACAATATAAAACGCCAAATTTTCATGCAAAATAATCGTACCGCTTTCAGCACCAAAAATCTGACATAATCATACCGCCAGGGAGGTTAACACGGGGTTGAATCTCCCCTAACTGTAGCAGCTCCTAAACACTTGTAACAGCCTATGTGTGCATGGATACATAGGCTTTCATGGGGTTGAGTTTAAGAGCTTTGGCAAAAAAAGCTAAAAGCTCCTAAACCCAAGTTCAGGAGCCGTAGTGTACATCAATTCTCTAGCTGTGCCTGGAATTCAGCCTGCTCTACTCTATTGGTCAGACTT
This sequence comes from Glandirana rugosa, assembly GCA_018402905.1. Classification (NCBI taxonomy): domain Eukaryota; kingdom Metazoa; phylum Chordata; class Amphibia; order Anura; family Ranidae; genus Glandirana; species Glandirana rugosa. The sequence continues at coordinate 2,429,807 of BLSH010489184.1, forward strand.
ATCCTGACACGCCTCTCCTTGCACAGCTATTCATTGGCAAGATCAGTGTACTGCTGCTTCTCCTCCCACAGCTCTTATGCAGCTGAGAACAGAGGGAATGTGATCCCTTATAAAAAAGGAAAAAAGGTATCTATATTGTTTTTATATCTATACACAAATGTTTTGCCTTTCATTTCTATTTTGAACTGAATGGGTTGTTTTACAAGGTGAGGGTTTACATACACTTTAAAGCTGAAGTTAAAGTGTTACTAAACCCACAACAGTAAAATCAGTCTGTATATGCAGTAAAGCATTCTTGTTATACTCACTGTGGTATCGAAGGGCTTAATTCTTTGCATTGTGTAAAAAAATAGTTTGATCCTATCTTCTCTAACCTCTCCTTCTTCCACTGCCCTCTAACCATCTCCTGATAAGACAGAGCCTTTGGAGTCACTCTGCACATGCTCAGTTTGGTGTGTATTGCTAGAGAATTTTTTTCTCGGGAGGGTGCATGTGACCATCACAGGGCCAATCGGCATTGTCCAAACAGAGGGACAGGGGTCCTGCAGCCTGATAGGACAGTCAGAGCAGAATGAAAACTCCTCCTACTAAAAGCTTTACCCAGACACTGATAGAAGTCACAAGACTGCTAAATACTGCTGATGAGAAAAGGGATTTAGCAGTTTATATTTACTAAAATAATTGCATTTCCATGTTCTGTGTACTGTAGGAGACCAGATATAGTGAATGCAGGGTCCTGGGTTGAGTAACACTTTAGGACTGATTACATTTTGCATTTTCTGATTCACCCTCTTTGCAATTTGCAGATAAAATTTTTTAAATAAAACCTTTCTTTTTCTATTACATACCTTATTTTATCCGTACGTCTCTATGCAGTGCTGGCACATCATGGGTGTATAGAGTTTCCTGAAAAGCATCACAGCACACTGCCTCAGCATTTTCAAAAGCCCTCAGCCTTGATGTAAGCAAGGGACTGGTGTTTCAGAGGGATAATGCAAATTTCAAGGGTGGGTATCAGTCTGGAGGCGTGGGCATTGCTAGGCATATCTGCAGTCTTTGATCATCCCATTACATGTCTACAGTCTCTAAGCTTTTTGTAGCATTATATCCACTGAAAATTATATGCAATCCTTTGGTGTCTGTCAGGGGCTGCACTTAAAACCACCAATATCATAAAAGCTGACCACCATTAATATAAGTTATGGGAAAATAATATGAGATGTAACAGTTAATGAGCTTTCATTTTAGCTGTTTTGGTTAAATCAGCTTGATTGAGGCACCAGATATGTAACTAAAGCTTGGTATAAATTTTGAAGATTGCAAAATATCACTGAAGAGTTAAAAAAATATGTTTTTTGTCTCCTTTGCCAAGCTGTTCAACCTCGAGAAGACCTGTCACCAGCCTTCCATCCAAAGTAGATTTTTCTAGTCCCCTACTTAATTCCATTTGTGTTCCTCTGTTGAACTCTCTTGTTGTCTAAGTCAGTGGTTACTGAACACCGGGCAATGGCCCACTACCATGGCTTCTCTCGCCTGGACCTCTAGCCACCTCCAGAGCCCCCAACCTTCCACAGTGTCTCCCAACTCCATTAGTGCCCCAGCTGCTTCTGTTAATCGTTCTTGTTTTCTAAGTTGGTGTTTCTCGAATACCAGGGAATGGCCCACTACCGGCCTGTGGCTTCCCTTCTCCAGACCTCTAGCCAGCTCCAGAGCCCCCAACCTTCCACATCATCTCCCAGCTCCCATAGTGCCCCAACCTCCTTTATTGATCTCTCTTGTTGTCTACATCAGTGGTTATCGAACACCAGGCAATGGCCCACTACTGGCCAGTCGCCTCCCTCATTCCGGGTCTCTAGACAACACTAGAGCCCCTAAACGTCCACAGTGCCTTTCAGCTACCATAGTGTCCCTAATCTCCCATAATTCTTGCAGTGCCCCCCGCCCACACACACACACACAGTACCCCTAGGCTCACTGAGAGCTCACAGCCCCTGCCACAGTTTCCCCCAACATCCCAAAGTGCCACTCAGCTCATCAGTGTCCCCAGCCAGCTGCAGATCCTCCAGTCCCCCATAATGCCCTTAACTTCCAGCAGTGTCACATTGCCTGCCAACCAACCACAGTGCCCTCCAGTTTTCTACAGTAAATTTGCAAAGCCACCAGCTTTCTGGAGTGACCCCAGTCCCCTCCAGAAATCTCATCCCCAACAGGGCGACCAAGTCTGTTGCAGAGTGCTCTAACCGCCTCTAAAACCCTTATTTCTGACTCCCCCCATAGTGACACCCAGCCCCATCCAGTGTTTTAGCATTTCCATATATATTTGGAATTTCCATATCATTATTGTGAGAGTATAAACCTTTTTTTTAATTTTTTTACGGTTGGGGCATGAAATGTTTTGGAAGAAATTATCAAGCTCTGGTCTCAATAAGGTTAAGAACCACTGCTCTAGGTCATCTGTGAGCCTGCAAAAGGAAGTACTGTATATCTATCTTGAGTGAGAGCCAGGTGTTTGTCTAGTGCAGCCTTTCTCAACCAGTGTTCTGTGGAGCCCTAGGGTTCCTCCAGAGGTTGCCAAGGGTTCCTTGAGTTGACTGTAGTAAACTTTTTTAGTTTTCTGTAGTATGGGGTACTCTTCCCACTGACCACAAGTGTAAGACACCTTTCACACTGAGGCAGTTTTCAGGCGCTTTAGCCTCCCATTCATTTGAATGGGTTCTTTTACACTGGGTGGTGGGGGGGGGGGGGGGGGGTGGCGCTTGTGGGGCGGTAAAAAAAGTCCAGCAAGCAGCATCTTTGGGGCATGTTTGGAGCGCTAAAAATAGTGCTCCAAAACGCCCCTGCCCATTGAAATGAATGGGCAGCGCTTCCAAAGCGCCTTAAAAGCATTTTGAAATTGCTGCAAAATGGGTCTTAAAAAAGCACCCTGCTAGTGCCCAGTGTGAAAAGGGGTCTAAGAGCATTCTTTTCACTGACCACATATTTAAGAAGCATCCTTTCCACTGACCACAAATATAAGGAGCATTTTTCACACTGACCACCAATGTAAGGAGCACGCTTTGCACTGGCCACAAATGTAAGGGGTATTCTTTACACTGACCCCCAATGTAAGAAGCATTGTTCCCACTGATCCCCAATCCAAGGAGCAATATTCCCACTGACCATCAATGTCAGGGGTATCCTTCCCACTTACCCCCAATGTAAGAAGCATTCTTCCCACTGACTACAAATGTAAGGAGCATTCTTCCCAACGACTACCAATGTAAGGAGCATTCTTCTCAATGACTACCAACGTAAAGAACATTCTTCCCAATGACTACCAATGTAAAGAGCACTCTTCCTGCTGACTACCAATTAGGGGACATTCTTTACACTGACCACCAATGTAAAGAGCATTCTTCCCACTGACTACCAACGTAAGGAGCATTCTTTTCACTGATCACAGATGTAAGGAGCATCCTTTCCACTGACCACAAATGCAAAGAGCACTTTTCCCACTGACCACCAATATAAGGAACACTCTTTGCACTGACCACAAATGTAGGGAGCAATCTTCCTACTGACCACCAATGTAAGGGGTATTCTTCCCACTGACCCCCAATGTAAAGAGCATTCTTCCCACTGACCACCAATGTAAGGAGGATTCTTCCCAACGACTACCAATGTAAAGGGCATTCTTCCTGCTGACCCCCAATTAGCGGACATTCTTTCCATCGACCACCACTGTAAGGAGCATTCTTCTCACTGACTATCAATGTAAGGTGGCCTCTTCCCAATAACTACCAATTAGAGGACACTCTTCCCACTGACCACCAATGTAAGGAGCATTCTTCTCACTGACTATCAATGTAAGGAGCATTCTTCTCAGTGACCATTACACTAATGTAGTGTGAGTTCTACCTTGGTTGGTTTTCTGTTTCTTTGGCAGACAAGGCAAACTTTCCGAGTACAAGAAACCAGAAAATGAAGTGTATATTTGTAGGCCTCGTTACATTTCTTGAAATAAAAGATGTGCGCTCTATGAACAGAAATCTCTTTGCAGTCTGATGGTTAATGTGTCACCAAATTGATTCAAATGCACAACAGGTGATTCTATTTGCCTTCTATAATTGCTTGGAAACCTGTGAAATCAAGTTGCTTGGTGTTCCAAGACCTTCATCAGAGGGAGGATAATGACAATTTCTCCCTGTTTGGTTACATGCTCGGATGACAGGCATGTCATAGTATGAGAGAAAGCTCGTTCTATGGAGAAAGGGCCGAAAACAGAAAATTATAGGGCTATTTAAATTAGTTAGTGCAGAGAGTAGATAATGGCGTACGGAGGGCCAGGACCTCTATCAGCTAATCGTATTTCAGTCTGCCGTAGTCATATTAGTAAAATATGAATTGGGATTGGTTGTCAAATCTTTGAATCCTAAAAAGACATTAGGGATTGATTTATTAGGGGTGAATATGCAGTTCTCTTTTCAAGGGATTTACACTTTGGAAAGTATCCCCGGAGCTTAGTGAATAAGGTGAAGCTCAGTTGGCTTCCATCATTCAAACATGTGCAAGCAAAAAAAAAAAAAAACATTTTTTTTCAATTTTATTCCTTGCATGTGATGGAGAATTCATTGCAGAGTGAAATTTCACCACATTCATTAAGTTTTGGGGATAATGTCCATGCAAAGTGTAACTTCACTTGCAAAGTGAACAGCCTATTGCCTATGTAAATCAACTTCGTTGTCACTTTGTCCATTTCGGGAAATTAAGTTTCTTTGTGAAGGCCTCCCTCAAACCCTTGATACTCACCTTACCAATGCTCCTATGCTGGTCCTTTCTCCATTGCATGTGCCTGGTGCTTCCGAGTATGTTTAAGTATTGGACCTTCTCCCCGTGACAGTGCTTGGGTCTTGCTTAGCCCAAACACTGTCACTTTATCAAGGTAGTAAAAAAAGTAAGGTGGAACATGCGCCACTGAGTGTGCAGAAGAAAAAGGGAACAACGAAATATCCCCCAAAAAATCCCTTGTCCCCGTATACAATCCCATTTATTTTTATATGGGTACTTGATATATGGGAGGAGGATGGTGGCTCTGCTTACATTACTGGCCTCAATTTTGAATACATGTGCCCATTATCTGTATCCTGAGTTCCAGTACTTAGAATGCATGCCTTTAGTAAGACTACTCATGGCTCATAGTGCCAGACTCATTTTATATCTATGGAAGGTTGGGTGGCAATGAGCCCAAGGTAGATTTACACCCCACTGTAGACCATTACTTGGCTTACTAGACCATCTAGGGAGGCATCATTTTTCCTGTTATATAGATCATTATATCCAGCTTACTCTGAGTGACAGGACAGGACACATTTACCATTACTTTTTATTCACTGTTATTAGGGTTGATTTACTAAAGGCAAATAGTCTGTTCACTGTGCAAAGGAAGTTGCACTTTGCAAGAAAATTTGCCCTAGACTAGAGCTTAGTGAATGCGGTGAAGTTTCACTTTGCAAAGAATACCCAATAACATGCAAGAAAAAAAAAAATCTGCATTACTGCTTGCACGTGATTAGATATTGGAAGTCAGCGGAGCTTCACCTTTAAGCTCTAGGGAAAATTCTCATGCAAAATTCAACTTCCCTTGCAAAAGGCCTATTTGTCTTTAGTAAATTAACCTCGTAGTATTTAGCAACATTGCCTTATGTTTCTTCATTGCTTGAAGTTATTTAGGTGTGTGCTCTATATATATACATATATATTGTGATCTGGGTTCACCCCACCATAGGAATCTTAGTGAGTTTTCCAATATGGTTTATTTCACCTATTGTAAACAGGTGATATGTTTTTTTTTGGCTTGATTTTTGGTGTTTTAACATGATGATTGCTTGCTTTTTGCCATATTTTATGCTTTTAAAGATGTCTTGTTTAATAGCGTGTTTTTTGCCATAATAAAGCTTACTTACTTTTTCTGTATTCAGTTTATGTCCAATGGTGCATGTTTAAGGCCTCATGCACTCTGCAGCTGTCAAACGCCCGTTTTACAGACATTTGAGGTTTTTTCTGCCCCTAAGTTCCCCTCCATATTAGCCGATGTGTCCATTCAGGCGTTTACAGGTGTTTAGGGGCAGAAATCTGAAATCACCAACATTACGTTCAAGAGAGGAGTGTTTGGGCTGAAAAATAGCTTGAGGTGTCTAAACACGCTAGGGGGTGTTTAGTGCTTGAGTGTTCAAACATTTCAATGGCTAGAATACATTTGAATTATTTCCAATTAAATGAATGAGTGTGCAAATGCTTTACACGCCTAAACACTTCTAAATGCACAATGCGGCTTTAGGCGCATATTTAATGATGCTTTCCCCTGTCTGGCGAAAGAGGAAAGAAGAGCTTAGTGTGCACGAGGCCTTAGAGCACTTTTAAAAAGGACAGAGGGGTTAACCTTACCCCTTCCTCTAGTGTCCGACATCTGTTGACACTGGGGATTTATAATGCTGGCTGCAATAGAGGAAAGGGTGACGTGGGAAAGCCGATGAGGTGAGTAGACAGGGGCGGGGGTCTATCCAAAGACATTGTCACTTTACCCCAAATAGGCAAGATGACAAAAGCCTCTATGCATGAATACAACTGTGCCTGGCTTAAAGTGGTTATAAAGGTTTTTTTTTTAATAATTAACATTTTCAGATCTTTTCAGATTCCCCACTGGGGCTCCAGGCTCCTCATGGTGAGCCATCACAGCAAGCCACTTTCTTTTGTGGCACATCTGCAGGCTCAATCCCGAGCCATGCTGCCATAGGACACAGACATCGCTGCTTGGCCCCGCCCCCTCTGCTCCCTTATCACAGGATTTGATTGACAGCAGCAGGAGCCAATGGCTCCCACTGCTTTCAGTCTAACTTCTTATGTCTTTCTTTCAACAATGGCTTTCTTCTTGCCAATCTTCCTTAACCTCCCTGGAGGGATGATTATGTCAGATTTTTGGTGCTGAAAGCGGTACGATTATTTTGCATGGAAATTTTTATATTGTAGGCCTGTAATTCTTAGGAATAGCTCACTTAAATCTGTCCAAACAACAGTCTAGTAGACATCCCGGGTGTGATAAACTTTGAAACACAAAATCATAAATTATAATATAATAAATAACTATAAATAATTATCGAAAATAATAACATAATAGTAATAAAATGTATTCAATAATGTAATCAAACCAAAAACACTGAAATTTGCTCAGTTGCAGAATTGTCGCTGTCGTCCCTTTCAGTGTCTGATGATAAATTTCCCCAAAAATCAGTATCACTCAATTCTGCAAATGATTCTTATTTACTATCGGTGTTTTCTAGCTGATGAAAGCCCACTTTTGACGTAAAGGGACACTTTTTGGTTGCTATGGACGTTCTCAAGTTTCCAGGCAGAGAGAATGACAAATATAATATAAAAGTTCATGCAGGGCACTGGGCAAATCACTAGGGACAAAGGGCTTGTTAAATTATTTCATACAGTAATGTAATCTTACAGATTACAGTGTACTGTATATGTTATGTGTGTTTCACTTTTTGAATTTGCCGCCGGTCTCCGCTCCCGTACAACGCAACGAGCGCAGGGAACGGAGCCCGGTACACAGAGGCATCGGGCGGAGGGACAGACACGCTGACACCACGGGAGGACATCGCTGGATCCAGGGGACACGGTGAGTAACATTGCCTGGATCCAGCGATGCAATCCCGAGTGTGGCTCGGGGTTACCGCTAATGGTACTGAAATTCCACCCCGAGCCACACTCGGGAATACCGCCAGGGAGGTTAAAGGCCAGATTTGTGGAGAGCACGACTAATAGTTGTCCTGTGGACAGATTCTCCCACCTGAGCTGTGGATCTCTGCAGCTCCTCCAGAATTACCATGGACCTCCTGGCTGCTTCTCTGATTAATGCTCTCCTTGCCCGGCCTGCCAGTTTAGGTGGACGGCCATGTCTTGGTAGGTTTGCAGTTGTGCCATACTCTTTCCATTTTTGGATGATGGATTGAACAGTGCTCCATGAGATGTTCAAAGCTTGGGATATTTTTTTATAACCTAACCTTGCTTTAAAGTTCTCCACAACTTTATCCCTGACCTGTCTGGTGTGTTCATTGACCTTCATGATGCTGTTTGTTCACTAAGGTTCTCTAACAAACCCATGAGGGCTTCACAAAACAGCTGTATTTATACTAAGATTTAATTACACACAGGTGGACTCTATTTACAAATGAGGTGACTTCTGAAGGCAATTGGTTCCACTAGATTTTAGTTAGGGGTATCAGAGTAAAGGGGGCTGAATATAAATGCACGCCACACCTTTCACATATTAATTTGTAAAAATGTTGAAAACCATTTATCATTTTCCTTCCACTTCACAATTATGAGCCACTTTGTGTTGATCTATCACATAAAATCCCAATAAAATACATTTATGTTTTGGTTGTAACATGGCAACATGTGGGAAAATTCCAAGGGGTGTGAATACTTTTTCAAGGCACTGTAAGCATATGAAAGAAAGCAGGAAAATGTCAGTCTTTTTCAATCAAGCTCACATTATTTATTATATATTTCAAAGCTGAATATTCTGACTCTTGCCTAAGCCCGGTTGCAGCTGGTTCTCTGTAAGTCAAACCCCAGCATTCGTCCAATCTTCACACTGTAAGGAAACATTATTACCATTGTTTATCCTCATTTCCTATTTGAAATTAACACATCCTTTAGATGGCATAAATTCCATTTGAAGTCCCGGGGAGAACATGTCAAGTCAGCTCCCTTTCCCGAGCTCAGTTGCTCTTTTGCTTTGTTTAGGTGAACACAAAGATTGAAAATAACTAATACATATTAATAAGGGCAATCTAAATTGCAAATATGAATCCCCGGTGATCACGTCGCTCAGTGGGACACAATGTGGAAAATCTTGTTCCTCCCCGGCCCCGGCAATTGCCTAATATGTATGTTGTTGATACAGACAAAAAAAATCTGCATTCTGTTCAGCATTCAAACGCTAATGGGAACAAACAGGCCGCTCGTCGGTGGTGGCGGAAGGTCCGGACCCCAGAGAGATCAGCAAAACGAACGATGTTCACTTAATGAAAAAGTCTCAAAGCTACTTCTTGCTGCTGTTCTAATGCTGCTCGCTGAATTTAAAAAAATGGTTTTCAAGGTCTGACTGGGACTTCTTTCCCAAGAAAACCCAAGTCTTGCTTACACAGGTTGACAGATTTAAAGGCTAAGTTCACTTTCTCTAGAAAAAGCCTATGATCCCAATTAAGTTTCTTCTGAGAAATCAATTTACCCAACTTTAAAGCTCAGCTGCACCCACAGCTAGGAGGAGCTCAATGGTAGTGCCCCTATTGGCTATTGCCACTGGACTTTCCAAAAGATATAATAGATGCCAATAGCCCGTGCTAGTTTATGCTTGAACTCCAGTGACTCAAGGAGCCCCGGTAGCTACTAAAAATTGGTGCAGCTCTGTAAAATGTCCATTCATTTTATTGCCATACCTGTAGGGCATTTGAACCTCTTTGGAAGCCTGTCTGAAAAACTTCCAATCCCCCACTCCTGCCTTGCTAGGACATGAAAACTACTGTAAGAACACACCCAGCATTACAGGAGACAGAAACCAACCGTTTTCATGCCCTAGCAACAAGGCAGGATGTGGGGATTGCTAACTAAGAGTTTGGGCCTGGCGTTTAGGGAAATCCAAGTGGCCTATGCTTATAACAATAACATTAATGCAATTCTTACAAAGTTGTTGGTTTTTTTTTAAGTAGAACTGAGGGCACAATGTTTTTTTCAGCTTGGATAGTGTAAAGCCCCGTACACATGGTGCGACGGTCGTATGAAAACAGTCGTACGACCGCTTGCTGTACAATCATCCGACCTTTAGTACGCATGATTAGAACAGCCGATGTGCGACGGTCGGTAGAAAACTTTGGTTGTACAACAAGCGGTCGTACGACTGTTGTACCGTGTGTACAGAGAAGTTGGTCCAACAAGTTGTATGTGCAAAACACGCATGCTCAGAAGTGAGGAATGCTCACAAGTGTCTGTTCGTGTAAACCTACGTTCCTAATTCACAAATCACATTCACCTGAACTTCCTCTTTATACGCTCGTAACACGTCACCATGTTAGGCTTGGTCATATGATCGCTTAGTGCATATCAGTATGCGAGACACAACATCCGACATACGATCTTGGACGTCCGGTCGTACGACCGTCGCATTGTGTGTACGAGGCTTAAGAGAGGGATATAACCCCTGTCAGATTTTTTTTGCCATCTGTGTCCCATTGGAGAGATTTCCCTTCACATCCTGCTCCATAGCCAAAACAGGAAGTGAGAGGAAATCCCTGCAAATTAATGGAATCCCTTGGCCCCCCAGGTCACCAGAACTAGTGATTTCCCTTCTATTAATTTTCTGGGAACAGCCCAAAATTTGGGTTTTTCTTATAGTTTCACTTTCAAGAATAATGATAAACAAGACTAAAAGAGAGGATGAATCTCCCTAATGGGGCTAAAGGCAGCAATAAATACCTGACAGGGGGTCTAATCCCTCTCCACTCTATTCAAGCGAAAAAAAAAAAGTTTTGCCTTTAGTTATAATTGAAGAAGCCCCTTGACTTCATAGGCTATTTTCTGGGAAAGGTGAAACAACTATATATATGACCGTTGACCAAGTAACAATATGACTTTAATGCAGACCTCAGAATATCCATATTCTTACCTTCCTATCATCCTCCCTGCAGCACCAATTGGCTGCCATTAATACAAGGAAATCCCTATGTAAGGTACAAGTTGTATGAGCCAGCTCTGCTTGTTGGCTTCTTTTTGAAATGCCAATGGCAATAGCCAATAGGGGCTCCCACAATGAATGGGGGGGGGTGATAGCTTAGCTCCCCCTAGCTGTGGGGGCAGCTTAGCTTCAATGTTGGTTAAATTGATTTCTCAGAGGAAAATAAATTAGGATCACAGAAGGACCCCAGGTAAGGCTTTCTGGCTAATAAAGATAATAAAGGTGGTACTTTACTTTTCAGAACACGTTCATATTACTTCATTGCAGTAACGCGCATGCAAACCTGTGTTGGTTCACTGCAGTGCCGTTTATTTTGAAGGGAACACCAAGGCACTTCAACAATGCACAATGCTGCCTAATGCAGGGTGCTGCAATATGCCTCAACTCATAGAAGAGCAAGAACAATATTGTAGTGTTGCCCTAAAATCTGAAGCTGACTAATGAGTTTGCTTTAAAATAGAGATACGAGTAAACAGCTAAATGTTCAGTTGAAATACATATACAGGAACTATGCCCTTATGTCACCATGGCCTTGTTCACACGGGCATGTTTAAGCGTACATCTGTGTGAAGGGCCATGTTTGTCCACATTAGATGCCCATGCACAGGTGTTCTGTGCATCCATGTGCCGGAAGTCCCAATCTGTCTGCATACGGTTACACTGCTTTCAGGGACATGCACACACACTTGCATGGCTATCAAATATGGTACCAGCGGCTGTGTCCGTCATTTCAAAGATTTGTATTAATGAAATTTTCAAATACTAGAAAAATGAAACAGCAATGAAATCGCTCTACTCAACATAGGCTAAGCGTGATGGTATACCTGGAATCCTACGATACATGTGCAGAAGATACATAAAAAGAAGCAGAAGAACATCTAAAATGACAAACCCAAATAACAGATTACACAAGTGCCATGAGTTGTAAAAAGAATGAGAACAATACTTTGTACAGCGACCCCAAGCCTGGCTGTCAAAGAAAACCTAAGCCATAGTCCAGTCATCAGTAGGACATGACATATACATCTGCACAAAACCCAAACAGGACAAAAAAAAATAATTTAATGTAAAACAGAAAAGAGACAAGAATGGGAAGGAAAAAGAAGAAGAAAACATGGAAAGAGACCTAGGAACTTTGATGAGAAGATGGTATATTTCCTTGAGGGGTGGTAATCTGCACATTAACATAAGTAGCCATGGTCCCCACATAAACTCAAACTGCCTCTGTCTATCATTAATAATACTAGCTATTTTTTATGTGTGTCATAATCCAGGAAATTTTGTATTTCATCTATCGTATGCAACAAATTGAACCCCTGGGGTGGGACTTTAAAGGCACCAATACCACGTTCTATAAAACATAATAGTTTATTGTCATATATTAAAATCCATCACACAAAGTAAGAAAGCTTGAAAACGGCAAGGAACAATTAAAATAACACTGGGATTTGTGTATACAATGGCTGAGTCGATGATGTCCTCAACCCAACATGTTTCGGAGTTGATCTCCTTCTTCAGAGGATAAGGGAGGAAATATGTATATAGACATTCCAGTGTATGTATATAAATTAATTCCATGTCATATTAAAAAACACAGTCCTGCAGATTCCTTCCCACCCTACTCATGGCTAACTAACAAATAGATTAATAGTTGACATTTCATAATGAGATGGAAAAAATGGGGGGCCTTCGTAAAGGGCCCTTCCTATAGAGGATATATGTTCTCAGAGACACTGAGGTCAAGCGAGATAAGGCCTATAGGTGGAAGGCTAACCGCCTAAGTAAGGAAGCCAGTGGGCACTGGATGTGATGGTCGAAATGCCCCCTCTATGCAGAGCGTGCAGCTTGTTTAACCATCCAGACGTGGCATCAGAAGGCTTCAACTATCGTATAGAAACTGAAGGTGTTTTCCAAGCCCAGGCGATTGTAATTTTAGCAGCCAAAAAAATGAGCCATCACGTGGAATGGGGAAGCCCCCTGAGGTACTTCATTCAACAATGTTATTCGAGTCAAATGACGGAGCAAGAAAAACACCCTATTCCAGAATCTCTGATACCTGTGACACTTCCACCATACATGAAGCATAGAGCCTCGCATCGAACATCCCCTAATACACTCCGGTGATGAAGTCGGAGAGGGGACAAGATACCACTGGGTCAGAACCTTAAGACTGGCCTCTATCAGGGAGACATTCAAGATCCCCGGGAAGGAGGCTTGTTGTGCCCGTCCTAATAGGCATGAATGGCACAAAGATGCACAGAACACCTGTGCATCCCATGCCAGCAAACACAGCCCTTGCACAGATGTACACTTAAAGAGGAACTGCAGCCTGCTCACATAAATTGTAATAAAAACATCTTTGCATTTCTGAAGCTTCCCTCCAACCACTCTACATATTATTTTATATATACTGTGATTCTGTACTTGCCAAATATGCTGCACAAATCTCCCTCCACTGCATCCATTTTAACTGTGGGCAGCTGAAGCTGCTGCTTGTTCACTTCCTGGATTTACACAGACACACGGAGGCACACCTCCAGCTCTGCAGCCCTGCAGCTCTCATTGGCCCTCTTATGACCCATCCCCCCTCCTTTCCTGGCAAACTCACAGGAGAGTGAGAGGGAGAGCTGTGCATGATGTCATAAGCCTAGGCTAATGACCAGCCAAGAAACAGGAAGTGGGCTGTATAAGGTATTTACTGGCAGAAGAAAAATGTTTTACAATCCAAAGAACAACAAGAGCAGAAGATTTAATAGATAGAAAGTTGGAAAAAAAATGACTGAAGGTCCGCTTTAAGTACACCCATGTAAACGAGGCCTATGTCTCCCAGAGTCAAAGATTTCCACATACATTCACTGTGTTTTATGGTCAATTGCAATACTAACATTCACCTGCAGGCAGCACTGAAGTTAACATTTTTATCTGCTGCTTTGTTCATTTTGGCAATACTCTTGAGCTAGGATAGATGTGCAATCACTGTAACAATACACACAAATATGAACATCCTATTATACCATGCCACAATAAAATAAAAAAGTCAAAGTTGAATTAAAAGGAGCCAAAACAAATCCCTAGTGACATATCTGGCTGTTAATGCTCCCACTGAGAGAAGAAAATGCTAACTGAGCTTTTGTAAAATACTTTTAAGCATTAAAAACATACAAAAAGTGAATAATTCATAAGTCATGTTGATCTCTACCTGGCAGGTTGGCTTTGTACTGGTGGAAAATCTATACTTCTAAAAAAAAAAATAATATGTGCGTTTACCTAAACAAATAAAAGAAAGAAAATCCTAAAATGTTCTTCAACGGCACATTTCTCACATTTGTTAGAAAACAATTCTATAATAAGTCTATTTGAGGTTTAGAGAGAAAAGAACAGAACTGAATGGGGGAGATTTACTAAAACTGGAGAGTGGAAAATCCGGCGCAACTGTGCATGGAAACCAATCGGCTTCCAGGTTTAACCACTTGCCCACTGGGCACTTAAACCCCCTTCCTAACCAGACCAAATTTCAGCTTTCAGTGTTCTTACATTTTGAATGACAATTACTCAGTCATGCAACACTGTACCCATATGGCATTTTTGTCCTTTTTTCACACAAATAGAGCTTTTTTTTGGTGGTATTTGATCACCACTGGGTTTTTTATTTTTTTGAGCTATAAATGAAAAAAGACAGAAAATTGTGTAAGAAAATGCATTGTCTTTGTTTCTGTTATAAAATGTTGCAAATTATTAATTTTTCTTCATAAATTTTGGGCAAAATTTATACTGCTACATATCTTTGGTAAAAATAAGCCAAATCAGTGTAAATTATTTGGTATTTGTGAAAGTCTACAAGCTATGGTGCCAATCATTGAAAATTGAGCACAGTAATGGCACTGATGCGGCACTGTAGTGGCACCAATGGGCACTGTAGTGGTACTGGTGGCAGTGCTGGCACAGTTGATCACTGTAGGGGCACTGATGGCACTGTAGTATTTCTTCATCATTTTAGACCAATATATTCATATGTTTGGTAAAAAAAAATCCCAATAAGCGTATATTGGTTAGTTTACACAAACGTTATAGCATCTACAAACTATGGAATAGATTTATGGAATTTTTTTTATACTAGTAATGGTGGTGATTAGTGACTTATAGCAGGACTGCAACATTGCGGCGGACAAATCGGACACTATGTGACAATTTTGACACTTTTTTGGAAAGCAGTGACACTAATACAGTGATCAGTGCTAAAAAATATGTATTGTCACTGTACTAATGACACTGACTGAGAAGGGGTTAACATTAGGGGCAATCAAAGAGTTAAATGTGTGCTTAAGGAGCATTTACTAACTGTGTGGGAGGTGCTTGTACTATGGGAAGGCAGAGATCCATGTTCCTGCTTTTCAGAAACACAGGATCACTAAGATCCCTTCTCACAGACCGCCGTTCTGCCTGTGTCCTGAATGATCGGCGGGTTCCGGTGGACATCGCATCTGCCGAACCTGTTGATTGGCTTCCGCTGTGTCCAATCACAGCGGGAGTGGGTTGCCAGCGGTGCACGTGCGCGCCTCAAACCCAATAGTGCAGGATCACGTACAGGTACGTGATCCTGCCCAGAGGAGCTGCCTTGCCACTGCATATTTACAGTATACGGTTGGCAAGTGGTTAATTAAACAAGCTGAAGTTAGAAGCTGATTGGCTACCATGAACAGCTGCACCAGATTCTAGGTGCTCCAGTTTTAGTAACTAGGACTTTGCTACCGCTTTCACAACCTGCAAAGTGCATTGTAGTCACCGGTAGGGATGGGCCGAATGAGCCCCTGTTCGGTTTGCTCTAGAACTTTCAAACATTGAGAACGTTCGGAACCGAATAACGAACTCCATTGAAGTCTATGGGACCAGAATGTGAAAAATCAAAAGTGCCCATTTTGAAGGCTTATTTGCAAGTAATTGGGCATAGAATGGTTATGCGGGTCCGGGTCCTGCCCTGGGGGACATGTATCAATGAAAGAAAAGTTTGTAAAAAAAAAAAAAACTTCATTTTTAAATGAACAGTGATTTATTGATGCTTAAAGTGAAAGCATAAAGATGAAAAATTCCTTTCAATATAGTGCCTGGGGTGTCCCCTTAGTCTACATGTAAAGTGGCAGATCTGTAGCATGTATAGAAGCTGCTGCAGCAATAATTACATTTAAAAAGCCAAAAAAATGGCATTTTCCCTGCAAGCTTTCTTTATTTTGTAAGCAGTGGCTTGGGGGAGCCAGTCTGTATGATGAAGCCCCAATGTAGTGCACTGGGAACAAGATCAAATATTTTTTGGATAAATTCTGCTGTCTCTTCCACAGACTTTGGATTGAAGTAAGGGGTGCGGAAAAATTGGTCTTTGGGTGTCGGTGGCGCTTTCACAGCATAACCCTATTGAGGTACTCTTGATGAAAGAAAAAATTGGCCTTGCTGTAAAAAATTGAAATGATATGCATCTGTCAAACAGGTGCGTAAAAATTGGTCTTTGGGTGTTAATTGTGCCCATGAAACCTACACCAAACATATTCTTCCAGATGAAATCAACACCCACAACGCTAGGCAGCCTAGAAGTCCTGCAGAGATTCCACATCCCAATACTTAATCAGCGACATCAGCATCAGGGGCTTCATAGCTGCTGGTAATCCAGAACTGATTCATTTTGATACAAGTTGGAGGGACCACGTTGTCTGTGGACAGATGCATTCTATTATCAGTAACAAAAACTCCAGCAGCACTGATTGCCCGTTCCAAAAGCACGCTGGATGCAGGGCAGCCCATCGGCTCAATTGCATACTGGCCAAGTTCCGGCCAGTGGTCTATTTTCATGACCCAGTAAGCCAATGGATCGTAGACTGTAAAGCTCTCCAGCTCTGTTTTCGCTCCTAGACAATCATCCACCATGTGATGCAAACGCTGCTGATGGGATGTGGAAGCAGACAGCCCTGGGTGGCGAGGACTAAAAAAATTTAGAAATGAATCACTTAGGCAGCCGTCTTCTCCACCGCTCCTCTCTTGACCAACAGAAGCCTCAAAACTACGTTTTCCATGACACTGTAACCTACCAGAGTCGGGAAAAGTGTTTGATAAACTACTCTTTAAGGTGTCCTCAAGAGATTTCATCTTCTGCATTCTCTGTGGGGATGGGATGAGCTCTGAGACTTTCCCCTTGTAACGATGGTCAAGGAGGGTTGCCAAAAATAATGATCCTTCTCTTTTATGGCACATTTTCTTGGGTCCTTTCGCAGGCTTTGAAGCTCTCTCCTCTTGTGTGTTCTGTGGCGTAGGAACAATGGTGTCTGCATAAAGAGGGCCCTGAGAGGAAAGAAAGTCCTCCTCTTCCTCCCATTGCTCTGCCTCGAGTGCCCTCTCCATAATGCCAAGCAGAATCTTCTCCAGCAGGATCACAACAGGGATTGTGTCACTGATGCATGCATTGTCACGGCTCACCATCCTTGTGGCCTCCTCAAATGGCTACAGTACAGTGCACGCATCCTTTATGAGCAGCCACTGATGTGGGGAAATAAATCCTGAGCCTGTCATTGTGCTATACTCACACAGGTACTCGTTGGCGGCCCTCTACTGCATGCGCAGCCGCTGCAGCATTGCCAAAGTCAAGCTCCACCTGGTGGGCATGTCACAAATCAGGCGGTTTACTGGCAGGTGGAATTACCGCTGAATTTCAACCAACCGAGCACTGGCTGTGTATGACCGCCTGAAATGGCTACAGACCCTTCTAGCCTGCTTTAGCAGATCTTACAATCCTGTGTACCTATTTAGGAAATGCTGCACCACCAAATTGAGGGCATGTCCCAGGCATGGCACATGTGTTAACTTTCCCTGTCTAAGGACAGACAGGTGGTTCGTGCCATTATCGTACACCACTATTTCTGGCTCCAGCTGGCATGGAGTGAATCACCACTGGGCCTGTCCCTGCAGAGCTGCAAGAATCTCTGCTCCAGTGTGGTTCCTGTACCCTAGACACACCAGCTGAAGCACTGCATAGCACCTTTTAGCCTGACTCCTTGAATAGCCCTTTGAACGCTTAGGAGGTACTTGAGGTTCATAGGACAATTCAGCAGAGGAGGGCATGGAGGAGGAGGAGGGGGTAGAGCTGACAAATCTCGCATTATCACCAGCCGTATGGAGACATGGGGGCACAACAAGCTGCAGCACTGAGTCCTGTCCTGCATCGTTCCGAGTTGCAAGCAGAGTCAGGATTTGTTTGATACCATAACCTAAGTGGGAAAGGAGACCCTTGTGTTTTGAACCTTGATTATATGACTACACGTAAGTATTTATGCAAGTGAGTTTATTTGGAATGTTGTGCTGTGAACAAGGCAGTTGTTGCCGAAACAGGCAAGCCTATTCCTGTATATGGACGAAATGGACTAAAAAGAAAATTTGGATTATTGCAGTTCCAGTGTGCTGGCTTTCTTTTGCATTGTTATGGACTTTTAATTGGAAGAAGGAAGGCTTCCTTAAGCCAGAGCACCCGGTAAGGTGTGTAGATCTAAAGCTTGGGTTTATGACACGGTAGGTAGAGCGGTGTATATTTCTTTGACTTTGCAAGCAGAGTTACCCAGTGTGCTGTGAACTAAATATATCGTCCCTGCCCATGCTTGCTGGACCACCTGTCAGCAGTAACGTGGACTTTGCGGCTGACTGCCTTGCCCAACAATGCCACAACATTGCCTTCCACGTGATGGTAGAGAGCTGGAATGGCCTTATGTAACAAGAAATAGCGACTGGGAACCTGCCATTTTGGACACCACATTTTGCAAATTCACGGAAGGGGGCAAAATCCACCAGATGGAAAGAAAGAAGTTGTAGAGCCAGCAGCATTGACAAGCTTGCATTTAGACACTAGGCATGTGGGTGGCAGTGACTGTATTTTGTCTTCCACTGAAGCAGATGGGGCAGAGAAATTTGCTTGGTATAGTCTACAGCTGGTGGTGTGCTGCTGGCAGATGTGCTGCTAGGACCTGGGACACCCTGTGCTATACCTTAATCCCTGTCAGTGGAGGCTGCTGAGAGGTAATGACATGGTATAGCAGGGGAAGACTGAAGTGGGTAAGGAGGAGGAGGAGGGACAGATTTTTGCCCCTTTAGTGTGGCTTTCAGGTGCTCTTGCCAACGAGCTGAGTGGTAGGAGGTTAAATGTCTTGTCAAGCATGTGGTACCCAAATGGCTGGTGTTTTTGCCATGCTTAATATGCTTGAGACAAAGTTTGCAAATAGCAAGTGTGTTTGGCTGCGCATGTACTAAAAAATGCCCATACAGCTGAGCTGTGGGAAGTGGGCCGGGAGATAACACCTCCACAATGTTATGGAATAGGGTGGCTGCTCTCCACTCTTCCATGATGGCTGCTTTGTTGGGGTTGTGCCTCACCCTCACTTTCCTCCTCTGCTCTACCTGGCACCAAAGTCGCTTTAGTTACCTTATCATCATCTCCTTCATCCTCATTACCACTCGAGACAACTTGGCAATACGCTGCAGCTGGGGGAACATGAATGCCAATTTCTGTACCAGTGTTCTCCCCTCTCTGTAGGCTCCAGTTCCTGCCTTCCTCAACCTCAGAACCAAAATCGGAATCAAATAAATGCTGTGCATCGTCAAGGAGCAAGTGCCTGATGTGTGTTCAAATAACTCAGCTGACTCCTCCATGGCTGATGCTGGGGCTATGGCAGTAATAGCTGTGGACAAGGAGGCTGGCTTAGCCACTCTGGCAGCTGCAGGGGACTGCACACTAGTCTCTGCTTGTGTGACGGAGGATGAGAAGGATGAGGACAGTTTAGTAAGCCAGTCCTCCACCTCCTCTAAATATCGTGGCTGGATAGCATTGGCAACACCACTAAACAGTGAGTACTCACTACACAGATACACTCCACGGATACACTATAATATACTGCAGTATACTGCGTCAAACACATGAAATATACAACATTAAACTTGCAGAAACGTGCAGAACTATATGGCGTTAAACTTGCAGTAACGCAATGAAATATACAGTGTTAAACTTGCAGTAACACACAGACCTATACGGCGTTAAACTTGCAGTAACGCAATGAATTATATACGGGGTTAAACTTGCAGTAACGCACAGAAACATGGTGTTAAACTTGCAGTAACGTAATGAAATATACGGCATTGAACTTGCAGTAACGTACAGAAATATACTACGTTAAACGTGCTCTAACACATGAAATATACAGCGTTAAACTTGCAGTAACGCACAGAACTATATGGCATTAAACTTGCAGTAACGTAATGCAATATGCAGTGTTAAACTTGCAGTAACGCACAGAACTATATGGCATTAAACTTGCAGTAACACACAGAACTATATGGCGTTAAACTTGCAGTAATGCACACAGAACTATATGGCGTTAAACTTGCAGTAATGCACAGAACTATATGCTGTTAAACTTACAGTAATGCACAGAACTATATGGCATTAAACTTGCAGTAACACAATGAAATATATGGTGTTAAACTTGCAGTAACACAGAGAACTATATGGTGTTAAACTTGCAGTAACGCAATGAAATATATGGCATTAAACTTGCAGTAACGCACAGAACTATATGGCATTAAACTTGCAGTAATGCACAGAACTATATGGCATTAAACTTGCAGTAACACAATGAAATATACGGAGTTAAACTTGCAGTAACGCACAGAATTATATGGCGTTAAACTTGCAGTAACACACAGAACTATATGGCATTAAACTTGCAGTAATGCAATTAAGCATACAGCGTTAAACTTGCAGTAACCCACAGAATTATATGACATTAAACTTTCAGAAACGCACAGAAGTATATGGCATTAAACTTGCAGTAACACAATGAAATATATGGTGTTAAACTTGCAGTAACACACAGACCTATATGGCGGTAAACTTGCAGTAACACAATTAATTATATACAGGGTTAAACTTGCAGTAACGCACAGAAACATGGTGTTAAACTTGCAGTAACGTAATGAAATATACGGCATTGAACTTGCAGTAAGGCACACAAATATACTACATTAAATGTGCACTAACACATGAAATATACAGCGTTAAACTTGCAGTAACGCACAGAACTATATGGCGTTAAACTTGCAGTAACACAATGAAATATGCAGTGTTAAACTTGCAGTAACGCACAGAACTATATGGCGTTAAACTTGCAGTAATGCACAGAACTACGTGGCGTTAAACTTGCAGTAACGTACATAACTATATGGCGTTAAACTTGCAGTAACGCAATGAAATATATGGCATTAAACTTGCAGTAACGCACAGAACTATATGACGTTAAACTTGCAGTAATGCACACAGAACTATAGGGCGTTAAACTTGCAGTAATGCACAGAACTATATGCCGTTAAACTTACAGTAATGCACAGAACTATATGGCATTAAGCTTGCAGTAACGCAATGAAATATACGGTGTTAAACTTGCAGTAACGCACAGAATTATATGGCGTTAAACTTGCAGTAACACACAGAACTATATGGCGTTAAACTTGCAGTAATGCAATGAAATATATGGCGTTAAACTTGCAGTAACGCACAGAACTTTATGGCGTTAAACTTACAGTAACGCACAGAACTATATGGCATTAAACTTGCAGTAAAGTAATGAAATATACAGTGTTAAACTTGCAGTAACACACAGAATTATATGGCGTTAAACTTGCAGTAACACACAGAACTATATGGCGTTAAACTTGCAGTAACACAATTAAGCATACGGCATTAAACTTGCAGTAACCCACAGAACTATATGGCATTAAACTTGCAGTAACGCACACAGCTATATGGCATTAAACTTGCAATAACACAATGAAATATACAGTGTTAAACTTGCAGTAACGCACACAACTATATGGTGTTAATCTTGCAGTAACGCAATGAAATATACAGTGTTAAACAATCACTACACACACACTGACTGAACTGTCCCTAGACTTACACCAATGTAAAGATGAACGGTGGTCACACTACAATTACACTGACTGGACTGTCCATAGATTAACACTAATGTAAAGATGAATGGCGGTCACTACACTCATGCTGACTGAACTTTTCCTAGACTCACACTAATATAAAGATGAATGGTGGTCACACACTACACTGACTGGACTATCCCTAGATTCACTCTAATGTAAAGATGAATAGTCGTCACTACACTCACACTGAATATCCCTAGATTCACACTAAACTAATATTCTACACTGACAATAGAATCACAATAGCGCACTATAGCACACTGTCTAGTAACACTGAACAGAGCCCTGTTCTATCTCTCTCCACGTCTATATCACACTAAAAATGGCTGCTATTGAAAGAATACTTTTATAGTTTAGGGCGGGACTAACAGCAATGAGCCATGATTGGATAGAGTCATTATGACTGCGTCCAATCATGGCTCTGACAGTGCACTGTGCACTGTGCCCTGATTGGGCGAAGCTTTCATTGCTTCAGCCAATCAGTTCTTTCAATGCACTGTGCGGCGGGACAGAGCATTGTGGTCATTCGGCGGGCCGAACAAATGGTCAAACGACCCGATAATTTGGTTGAACGGTGAATGGGTGAACAGCCAATGTTCAGCCCCAACTCATGCTCGGGCCAGACCATTTGCCCATCCCTAGTCACCTGTCCTGCATTGTATATGATAATGTCAGAAAGTCTGCGATCAGCGAAGCTTCAAAGAGGTAGGGTGACCAGTTGTGTGGTGTGGAGAACACTCGTGGGAGTGAAGAAAAAAAGGTAAGTATTAGTGCTTACTTCTGTTCCTGTCTACTGCTAGCCTTCATTTCTCTTTGACTACTTGTTGCCATGTGACTAAAGCTAGGTTCACAGTTGTGTGGGTGCATGGCTGCATGTAAATTGCACACGTTCCCGCACCTGCAGATGTGCAGGGGTGCAGGAAATGCATAGCACTATGCAGTTTCTCCATGGCTGTGGTTTTAGGAAACATTCAAGGACCGCTTTCCCTGTGTTTCCGTAGGTACAGCAGACCATTTACCCACACAAGCATGGCCGCAGGGAACCACATACTTTGTATCTTACTACACAGACACACTCCATGGATACACTATAATATACTGCAATATACTGCGTCAAACGTGCACTAAGGCACAGAAATATACTACGTTAAATGTGCACTAATGCATGAAATATACGGCTTTAAACTTACAGTAACAAGCAGAACTATATGGTGTTAAACTTGCAGTAACGCAATGAAATATACGGCGTTAAACTTGCAGTAATGCACAGAACTATATGGCATTAAACTTGTAGTAACGCAGTGAAATACACTGTGTTAAAATTGCAGTAATGCATAGAAAAATATGGTGTTAAACTTTCAGTAACGCACACAACTATATGGCGTTAAACTTGCAGTAATGCAATGAAATATATGGCGTTAAACTTGCAGTGATCTGCATCCACACTTGCAGATGTGCAGGGGTGCAGGAAATGCATAGGACTATGCAGCTTCCCTGTGGCTGTGGGTTTAAAAAACATTCAAGGACCATTTTTCCTGTGTTTCCGTAGGTACAGCAGACCATTTACCCACACAGGCATGGCTGCAGGGAACCACATAAGTATGAACCTCGCTGAAATAAAACTCATACGTTGTATTTTTCCCGTTTATTCCTATAATGTAAAACTGTACTCTCCATTGGCTAAATGTTTAATTATTAAGGAGGATAAAAAAATAAACCTAATAGGGCTATATTTTAATATTGGATAATGTGTTTTCCCACAGACGAGATAAATTTAATAAACAAACCTCCGATGTGCCAAAAAAAATCTCCGACTCGTGCAGAAAATGTAACTAAGGACATCAGCCTAATTATGGCATGCCTTGTGCTCCTGTAATTAAAATTGCATTCCTGCATAGAAGATTTAAAACATAATAAAGTAAGACCAAGCAATGCCTAGGGTATTTGATGAAAGTGTAACTCCAAGAAAACAGCTCAGTACACAGCAGAAAGACATGTACGTTAACTGTTGTATCTGGCAAAGAATTTGTAACACCAGCCAGCCAATTTCCCAAACCAGGCACTCCTTCCAGACAGCATAGCCATGGAAATCAGTCTAATTTTACAAGAAAGATGACCTTCCAATGTGATTTACACTACACACTCAGACCTGTTAAAGTGATTGTAAGCGATCACCTTGTAAAACAACCCATTCAGTTTAAAATAGAAATGAAAATCAAAACATTTGTGTGTAGCTTTAAAAAGAACATAAATACCTTTTTTCCCTTTTTTTTTAATAAGTGATCACATTCCCTCTGTTCTCAGATGCATAAGAACTGGGGGGGAGGAGAAGCAGCAGCACACTGAGCTTCCCAGTGAATTTCTGTGCAGCGGGGGGCGTGTCAGGGCAAGTCTGATTATTGGAGGAGAGCAGGCTGAGTTCCCAGCATAGCTAGAAAGCTGACCACGGTGTGCTCTCTTGCTTAGAGTGGTCTGTTTTTAATAGGAACGCAGAGGGACTGGCAGGAAC